>CP136890.1:55197500-55430000 GCA_034359265.1 Canna indica
ACATATCTTTGACTCGAAGGACATTTGCACAGATGTTTCTAAAAAACATACTTAATTCAGTCAACGGACCCCAAATATTATCAGGTAGAAGATCTCGAAATGCGATCGAAAGTAATCTCTGCATGAATACATGACAATCATGGCTCTTCATCCCTAATATTTTGCAATCATCGACGTTCACATATCGAGATAAGTTTGAAGCATATCCATCGAGTAATCTGAGTTCTTTTACCCATTGACAAACATCTTTGATCTGTTGTTTATTTAACACATATAGGGCCTTCGGTTTCAGATATCGTCCGTTGACCTCTTGTAACTCCAACTCTGGTCATTTACAAAGTATTTTCATATCATGTCGGGCTTTGACATTATCTTTAGTTTTTCCAGAAATATCCATCAAAGTGTTGAAAATATTATCAAACACATTTTTTTCAATGTGCATGACATCTAAATTATGTCGAATCAATAATGAACTCCAATAGGGCAATTCCCAAAAGATACTTTTTTTCACCGAGTTATGTGTTTGGCCAAAACCTGACACTCTTTCATTGCGACCAAATACTATATCTGGAAGTGCTGAAATACGTGCTAACATTTGTTCACCATACAACATCGGTGGTGGCAGCATTCCATTAATCAATCCTGCAATCCGATCATACGCAACCCCGCTGATATTACAATCGGCCTTGATGTTTAGGAGCTGTGTCATTGCTGAAAACCTAGTTTATTTAGGACAATTCTCATACAAAGGTTCATCGGCAGCTTTCAACATCTCGTAAAATTCTGCAGCTTCTTTATTCGATAATTCAATCTCTACCGCAGTTTGTACTTCTGTGATTTCAACCGCTATAGTATCTGGTGGGACTGATGTCTGAAGAACTGGCCGATCAACATATCATTCAGGTGGAATTGACCCCCAAGACTATCAAGTATATATCATAGTTCTATAGGGATTAGATTGACTAGATGATGAAGCACCAGCAGAGGAAGATTCACCATATGTCTGAACGACAGGATTACTCGACATCCCGACTTCACGTGACTCCCCGTGACAAGTCCATAGAAAATATCTTGGTGCAAATCCTTTGCTATATAGATGTAGAGTGACAGTCTCCCGATCCAAAAATCGTCCATTCAAACAAATGCGGCACGGACATCGGATTTGATCACCGATGCTAACAAAATTCCGATTCGAATAGGCGAAATTTAGGAAGTACGTTATGCCTAATCGAAACTCATTCGTTAAAGCTCCACGATCAAGACGTCGGTACATCCAACTTCGATCAGCCGACATGATTTTGTCAATCAATGACAATTTCTTTGGTTAATGTCTTTAGGTGAGATTGTCTTATTCCATTCGGGATCTATGTTATTTATATTGCACTAAGTACTTATTTTAACCGCTAACTTCATTCTAAATTTCGGCAGCATCTCCCTACAGTTCTCCAAATACGCATATCATCTGGGCGCGTATCGGAGAACAAGAGAGATGTTGCCGAAATTTAGAATAATTAGTTAACAGTTAAAAGAAAAACGTAAGTGCAGTACAAATAGCTATATTCCCAAATTGTCCAATCAGGGATAATTCAAGAATTGTACGTCGTATAAAAGATCATCTACTTCTTTTACACGAACATACAATCCCCGAACGGATCTAAGGTTTTGCTAAATCATATCCGACTTGTCGATGCGTACGTGAAACATATCAACTCGTCGGATGGATGATTATTTTCTAAATGTTTCGGGATAGATTGAGTCCATATTGGACAATTCCGACACGAGTCCAAATTAGACGATTCCGGCAGGAGTCCAAAATGAACTATTCCGGCGCGCGTCCGAAGTGGACGATTCCGGCGCGCGTCCGAAGTGGACGATTCCGGCACAATGCCGAAGTGGACAATTCCGACGCGAGTCCACTGAGGACAACTTTGGACTAATTAACAATATTTTAACTAATTAATTAATATTAATCTACATCATTTTCATTAATTTAAATAATTAACCTACCATTATTAAATATTAATCTAACTAAATTAAACTAAAAATTAATATAAACTCTAAAAATTAATCTAAACCCTAAAAAATAATCTAACAAATTAAATAATTAATCTAAATAATTAATTAATCTAAATAATTAAATAAATAAATAATTATTGATCTACTATTTCCGGCGCCGGAGTCCGGTGGACTCCGACGCCGGCGTATAGTGTCCGGACACTATACAAGATTCAGTGGCGGCCATCGGCCGCCGGCCGAAACCCTAAAAATAGGGTTTCGGTCGGATTTCCCGTCGGCCGCAACGGGAAGAGACGGCCGGACGGCGATGAATAACTGAAATCGGCGGTCGAGGACGAACGGCAGCGTTGGCAGCGGTAGCTCGGGGTCGTCGGCGTCGGCAGCGGCGGTGAGAGGCGGGAGGAGGAGGCGACGGTAGTAGCGGGAGGAAGAAGGGGCGGGCGCGATCTATGACCTATATAAACTTATCAGCAACGGCCCACTCGCCCGTTAGAAAGCCGTTGCTAATAAGTTATCATCAGCAACAGCTCACTTGTCCGTTAGAAAGCCGTTGCTGATAATTAAAATCATCAGCAATGGCTCGCGTGTCCGTTAGAAAGCCGTTGCAGATACAACATATCTGCAACAGCTTGAGCGGCCGTAAGAATGCCGTTGCAAATAGCAACGGCTTGAGCGGCCATTGCTGATAGCCATTGCTGAAGACTCAATTTCTAGTAGTGTCATTGAAAATAGAAAATGCCTCATTATGCTTACAAATTGAAAATTTAAATGATGGCATGTTATCATTAAGAAATGAGTTATTTTCATTAAATGAGAAAATGAAAAATATGTATGGCCATGTCTCTTATGCAAAAATTTCTAAAGTATCTTGCCATGCTCATCCACACATTCATGTCCATCATCATGCTTCTATTAAATTTGAAGGTCATTATTTTTGTTGTGGCATGTATGGACATATGGTTAGGGATTGTGTATTAAAAAGGAACCCCAATGCTAAATCACTTTGGGTTCCAAAAGCCTCTAACCCCCTAGGACCCAAAGAAATTTGGGTACCAAAGTCTTCATGCTTAAATGTAGGGGGAGACACTACACTTAAATGAAGACACATTGATGGCTTGAAGTTGCTTGGAAAGTAAAGAAAGAGGAATTAACTTTGTTGCAACTTCTTGACTAATGTGATCGGTATCAACTCCTAACTCTACTCTTGTTTACATCATTATTGGAGTTTGATAATTAGTGTATATGCTTTATTTAGTACTCACTTGATACTTGATTGTCCGTATGTTCACCCTTGATTAACATCCTTGTGGTATCAAGTTTTTGAATTTTAGTTTTTCATATTACTTTCGGTCTCCTCGGAGGCCATTTGTGACTTATAATGGGTCTATGCAACCTTTGGTATTGAAACCTTGGCTAATTGTGGCCGTGTTGGTTTTCAACCTTAGGAAGGGTTTGAGATCTTGATTTTAAAATATTTTCACTTCTTGAGATCTCTTTGATTCATTTTGTTTCATTTTTGATTGTATCTTGAAAAATGAATCTTCACTAGTTAGCAAAACTTGACTTTTGAGAAACAATCTTGACTTTCCTTTGCTATCTAGTTCATAAACTTGCTAAGAAAATGTCTTTTGTGCTATTTATGATTCAATTACTTGCAAGTTGAGCATTGATTAGGATGCAAATGCTTTTAGAGAACACATGCTAAATACTTGAAAATTCTATGAGGTAGTAGTTTCACCTTTGCACTATGAAGTATGATACCTCATAATGCATGTAGAAACTCTTGCACTTTGCTCTTGATAAAACATTAGATTGTGTCTATATGAAAATTCATGAGCATTTAGGAAAATGACTTGTAGATAATTTCTTGATATACCATTTTAATTCTTGGTCGAAATTGTGTAAGTCATTTGAGTAATCTTTGGGACTCTTTTTAGTAATTCAAACTTTGTATACATGATTAGAATGATCATATCTTAGTGATATACAAGTTTGATCAAAATTAGAACTGATTATGAAAAATGAGTATTTTTCGATAAAATGTGAAATTTGAAATTTCATCGGTTTATTAAAAAAATGCAGAAAATTAATCTTTGAAAAATTCTTGTTTCTGCACTTTGCTTGAAAAATCTAGTTTTTAATGAAAAAGTTGCAAAAAGTTTCATTGAGATTTTGATTTTATATGATTTTGGATACATTTTTATCAAAAATCGAAAGCTTAGTCTTTATCGAGCAAATGACCTTCAGATATTCCATAATTGAGTGTGTATAACCCTCTTGACATATCTTGACGCTTGTGTTATCTTTGTGTTTATTATTTCAAAGCATCATTGATAACGTGCATGCTTAAATCTTATCATTGTGTAATTTTAAGGGAAGTCTAGAAGTGCTTAACTTAGGCCCTTTTTGATTGATGTCAAAAGGGGGAGAAGAATCTCGACAGACACATGCATATAGTTACGAGATGTTTATTCTAGATATGCATGTTGATAGGGGGAGCATTATTCATTCACTTGATGAAATGCTATGCTTGTTGATATATATTTTAATGCATTTATTGAGAAGTTTGTCATCATCAAAAAGGGGGAGATTGTTGGCCTAAGGTTTTAAACCTTGGTCACCATCTTGATTTTGATGATAACAAACTTATTCTAATGAATTTATCAAGTGTTTGATCTCAGGTTGAGGTTATGGTACGTGCGCGAACTTCGTTCGGAGAAAGTCCAAAAATCGGCAAAAATGGCTCCATCGTCGATCGAGTAGAAAATCTAGAATGAGGAATAGATTTCATGTAATATGACTCTAGGATTTTGTCCCAAGCCAAATTGTAATATTATCCAAGTCCAAACTTGGTAGCGGAACCCAGAAACGGAGCGCACAAGCAGAAGAGTCAAAAAATAAGCCTTAGCCCAGGTTCAGTTGACCGGTCCGTCGACTGAATGAAGCCAAAAATTGGTAGTAGCCAATTCGGTCGACCGGTTGATCGACTGGATGAAGCAAGAAATTGGCAGTAGCCAATTCGGTCCACCGGTCGATCGACCGAATGTGGCCCGAAAGCAGCAGAACTCCTTCGATCGCTCAGCGATCGTTCGGTCGGTCGATCGACGATCAACCGGCAAGCTACCGGGCAGCACCAACGGGCAGAAAAATGCCCGTTGGGTGCCCTAGCCGAGTGAGGGGTTATAAATACCACTCATAAACCTCCTCCCCAGCTGTTGAGAACTTTATTGAGCATATCCTTAGAGATTACAAGCCTAAAGGAGTTGATTTAAAGTCCTAATCTCTATTTCCACACTCTCAATCCCTCCTCGCTTCATTAAGCTTTGTCTTCACCAAGAAATCCATACTCGAAGCCTTGAAGTGCTCGGAGGAGACGCATTTGTGGCCCAAGGGTTCCCCTTTGGCTTCGATCTCTATTTTGATGATAACCAACATGTATTTAATATATATGTGAAGTTTTGAGTCTAGGTTGGGGTTACGATACACACGCAAACTTCATTCGGAGAATCGCAAAATCATCAAAAAGGGCCCGGATGTAGATTAAGTAGAACTCATAAAATTATCAAATAGATTCTATGTAATATACCCCTAGGATCTCATCCCAAGCCTATTTGTAAAGTTATTCAATTCAAAATTTGGTAACAAAACCCATAAAAAAACTGTGTAACAAAACAAATATAGAAAACAGCCTTAGCCTAGGTTCGATCGACCAAACAAGGCAGAAAAATGGTAGTAGCCACTTCAATCAATCGGTCGGTCGACCGAACAAGGCCAAAAACTGGCAGTGGTTAATTCGGTCGACCGATCGGTTGACCGCATAATAGAGGAATTAATCACGATCAATGCGTTTGACCATCCTATCGACCAAACATGGCTATAGAAGGGCAGAACGCTAGTGGTCGCTGGGCGGTTGATCAGTCGATCGATCGACGATCGACAGGCAAGCGACCAGTCGACGTCCAACGGGCAGAATAATGCCCGTTGGAGTGCTGTTCTGAGTGAGGGGTTATAAATACCCCTCACCAACCTTCATTAATCCTTCTTAACTATGGATAATATCTTCCAAAGTGAGATTTGTGCCTTCATTAATCCTCGGTTGTATTCAAAGGGAAACACAAAGTCTATAAATGATTTGGTTAGAAATCCTTGGTGTGGAGCCAAGGTAGTAGAGTAGGCGGTTGGCCGAACCACTATAATCTATTGTGTTTGCATTGTCTTATGTGATTGCTTATAATTGTGTTTCATACTTGCTAACGAACATCATTTAGTTGCACTTACTTTCGGTTGAAGTTGGAATTGATTTAAAAGAAACTGAAGTAGAAGAAAAAAGTCACCGAATACTATTCAACCCCTCTTCTAGTGTGAGTTTTCACTCAACAATTGGTATCAGAGCAAGGTCGTATGATTAGGTTTAACCATCTATCCTACAATTTAGAATGACTAGTGAAATCCAACTAGCTCAAGGGTTCTCTACTCATACTCCACCATTGTTCAATGGAAACAACTATGCCTATTGGAAGATACGCATGAATGGCTTCCTACAATCACTAGGCATGGATGTATGAATAATGATTCAAGTAGAGTATAAACAACCAACTAAGGATATGGATGGGTAGGATCAAGAAGAAATTAAACTCTTTAATGCAACTGCAAAGATCGTCAATGCACTATATTGTGGCCTATCAATTAATGAGTTTAATAGAATTTCTACGTGTAAGTCTACATATGAACTTTGGAAAGTCTTAGAGACTACACATGAAGGGACTTCACAAATTAAAGAATCTAAGATAAACCTACTCATGCATGATTATGAAATGTTCAATATGCTATCACATGAATCTATTGATGCCATGTATGCTCGCTTTCAAAATATTACAAATGGATTAGCTAACCTTGGTAGAGATATAAGGGAAGAGGAGAAGGTAAGGAAGGTCCTTCGTTCCCTTCCAAAAGCTTGGGAGCCCAAGGTCATCGCAGTCATGGAAGCAAACGACTTGAGCATCTTAAGATCACCGAGCTCATTTGGTCTTTCATGACACATGAGACCCACATGAAGCAATACAAGGAGGAAGATGCTCCCAAAGGCAAGACCATTACCTTAAAAGCATCACACCGGGGTGAAGAACCCTCATCATTTGAGGAAGAGACGGATGAGTTTGAAGAAATGGCAATGTTGGCAAGAAGATTCATGACTTTCATGAGAGGAGGCATGAGGAAGGCAAGAGGAGGCTACACATGCTTCAATTGTAACAAAACCAGGCATCGAAGGAAGGATTGCCCACTTCTCAAGATGGCTTCCACCTCCAAACCTAAAAAAAAAGACAAATACAAGAAGAAGAAGAAGGCAATGATGGCTTCTTGGGATGAAGGCGAGTCTTTGTCAAGTGAAGTAGACTCCAAAAGTGAAAAAGGCAAATCTTTGCCTCATGGCGAATGACAACGAGGTAAGATTTACTTTTAGTGAGCTTTCATTTACGCAAGAAGAACTAGAAAATGAGTTTGATCAAATGCATGATTAATTTAATACCATTAGGAAAGAATTTAAAGAGCTTAAGAAGGACAACAAATCTTTAGAGCTTGAAAATGATAACTTCCTACTTTCACGCAATGCATTAAGGAAAGAAGTAGATACCCTTAAGGAAGAGAAGCATGCCTTAGATGGTGCTAAGAAAAACTTACAAAATAAAAATGAATAGTTGGAAAATGAAAACAAGTTCTTAAGTGATAAAGTAGAGCACTTGAATGATAGCATGCTAAACTTAAAAAAGGAACTTTGCATCTTAAATAAAAAAATGACAACCCTACAAAATGTCATGCCTAAGGTTGTACATGCGAGAAAGTCATCAAACAATCACGCTCATGCACACATCCATGCTTACACACGTAGTCCAAGAAAATTTAATGGAAATTGCTTTTCATGTGGTATTTTTGGCCATATGGCTAGAGATTGTGCACTAAGAAGGAAGCCTCATGCTAGATTCACTTGGATTCCTCAGATGACTATCACTCAAGGACCCAAGAAGATTTGGGTACCTAAAATTGTCTCTTCTCCTTTTATAGATGGAGAAGCATCCTCAAGCAAGTAGAAGCACTTGGATATTGGATAGCGGTTGCTCAAAACACATGACAAGTGATATCAATCTTTTCACAACCCTATCAAGCAAGGATGGTGGACATGTGACATTTGGAGACAATGCCAAAAGTAAGATTGTTGGCATTGGTGATATAAGTATTAAAAATGTCTTATTAGTTGATGGGTTAAAGTATAATTTGATTAACATATCTCAATTGTGTGACAATGGATATGTAGTCATTTTTGAAGCATCTAAATGCATTATTAGAAGTGCACCATCTAATGATATTGTGTTTATTGGAAATAGGCAGGAAAATGTTTACACATTAGTTTTAATTGTTTTGCCTAATCCCCATGTTAGATGTTTGGTTGCCATGGAAAATGATTCTTGGTTGTGGCATAGAAGGCTAGGACATGCTAGCATGAGCCTCATCCAGGAAATATCAAAAAAGGACTTAATTAAAGGAATACCTAAGATTAAATTTGAAAAAGACAAACTTTGTGATGCATGTCAACATGGGAAACAAGTTAAATCTTCATTTCATAGCATTAATCAAGTGAGTACATCTAGAACACTTGAACTTGTGCACATGGATCTTTTTGGTCCTTGTGATGTGCTAGTCTAGGTGGAAAATTATATTGCTATATTTTGGTTGATGATTTCTCGAGATTTACATGGGTTTTCTTCTTAGCTAAGAAAAATGAAAGTTTTGATTTTTTTTAAAAAAAAATTGCTAGGAAAGTTACAAATGAGAAGGGAACTTCAATTTTGAAAATTAGAAGTGATAATGGAGGAGAATTTAAAAATGAAAAGTTTTCCGAATTTTATGACGAATTGGGTATTGAGCATACTTTCTCTTCCCCTTGAACCCCTCAACAAAATGAGGGGGTTGAGAGGAAGAATAGAACCTTACAAGAGATGGCTAGGATCATGCTTTGTGAAAATAATTTACCCAAGTAGTTCTGGGCCGAAGCCATAAATACCTCTTGTTATGTGCTTAATCGTGTTTTATTAAGACCTAAAATCAAGAAAATACTTTTTGAGCTTTGGAATGATAAAATCCCAAGTGTGGGATGTTTTTGTATTTTTGGATGTAAATGCTTTATCTTAAACACTAAGGGGCATCTAGGAAAATTTGATTCTAAATCCGATGAAGTTATTTTCCTAGGTTACTCTAATAGTTCTAAGGCAAATAGGGTCTATAATCCTAGAACTTTGATTGTTGAAGAATCTATGCATGTTACATTTGATTAAACTAATGATTCCTCAAGAAATGTTAAGACTGTGAATGTAGATGAGCAACTTGAGGAACTCACATTTCATGACAAAGAGGTTGAGGATAAAAACAATGAGGAAACTCAACATGAAGAACCCTCATCCTCAACTCCACCTCAAGATGAAGAAGAAGAAGAGGAAGCTCTACCACATCTCCCCAAAGGGTACCGGTTGATTAGAGATCATCCAATGGATCAAGTCATTGGAGAACCATCAACGGGAGTGGTAACACGCTCTAAACTTAAGAACATTTGTCAATATGTAGCATTCATATCTCAAATAGAGACAAAAAATATTAAGGAAACAATAGAAGATGAATTTTGGGTAATAGCTATGCAAGAAGAGCTTAATCAATTTGTTAGGAATGAAGTATGAGACCTAGTACCTAGACCTAGCGGACAAACCGTGATTGGGACTAAATGGGTATTTAGAAACAAGTTAGATGAAGGAGGTTTAGTCTTTAGAAACAAAGCTAGGTTAGTGGCCCAAGGGTACAATCAAGAAGAAGGAATACAATATAATGAAACTTATGCTCCCGTAGCTAGATTAGAGGCAATTCGCATGCTTTTAGCTTATGCTAGTTTTAAAGGCTTTAAACTTTTTCAAATGGACGTTAAAAGTGCGTTTTTAAATGATTTTATCGATGAAGAAGTTTATGTTGAACAACCCCCCAGATTTGAAAGTTTTGAGTTTCCAAATCATGTTTTGAAACTTAAAAAAGCTTTATATAGCTTAAAACAAGCCCCTAGGGCTTGGTATGAAAGGCTTTCCACATTTTTTGATAGATCAAGGCATTAGCATTGGAAAAGCCGATGTTTCTCTTTTTATAAAACATAATGAAAATGATATTTTAGTACAAATTTATGTTGATGATATAATATTTGGTGCTACGAATGAATTGCTTTCTGAGTGGTTTGCAAAGTGCATGCAAGAAGAGTTTTAGATGAGCATGATAGGAGAACATTCCTTCATGTTTGGTCTCCAAATCAAGCAAACCAACAAAGGAATCTTCATAAATCAAGCTAAATACATAAAGAAGCTCATCAAAAGGTTTGGAATGAATGAAGCCAAGATAGCTTCTACACCAATGAGCCCATCCATCAAGCTTGACAAAGATGAAGATGGTGTCAAATTTTCTTGTAATGGGGCTTTGCGACTTATCGATATTTGCCTTCTATAGGCTTACATTGATAGGAAGGACTATAGTGGTAGATGATACTCGATTTTATGGTTTTCTTGGTTTTAATGATGGAATTCATTAATAGTACCTTTGTTCTTGCCCTCTTGATTGATGTCAAAAGGGAGAGAAAAAGTAAGGTCATATTTGTTTTATGTTGCATATAGATAGGGGGAGTTACAAGCATAATATACATATTGATAGGGGGAACATATGTTTAGTTGCGAACTAAGTTGCGCATGCCTTAACTCAAACTCACAAATGATACTTAGAGTCTTCATTTATAAAAAAATTTCATGTTATGTTTGTCATCATCAAAAAGGGGGAGATTGTTGGCCCAAGGGTTCCCCTTTGGCTTCGATCTCTATTTTAATGATAACAAACATGTATGTAATATATGTGTGAAGTTTTGAGTTAAGGTTGAGGTTACGATACGCACGCAAACTTCGCTCGGAGAATCGCAAAATCGTCAAAAAGGGCCCGGATGTAGATTAAGTAGAACTTGTAAAATTATCAAATAGATTCTATGTAATATATCACTAGGATCTCATCCCAAGACTATTTGTAAAGTTATTCAAGTCAAAACTTGGTAACGAAACCCATAAAAAAACCGTGTAACAAAACAAATGTAGAAAACAACCTTAGCCTAGGTTCGATCGACCGAACAAGGCAGAAAAATGGCAGTAGCCACTTCGGTTGACCCGTTGGTCGACCGAACAAGGCCAAAAATTGGCAGTGGCTAATTCAATTGACCGGACAATAGAGGAATTAATCGCGATCAATTAGGTCGACCGAACATGGCTATAGAAGAGCAGAACGCCAGCGGTCACTGGGCGGTCGATCGATCGATCGACCAACGATCTACTGGAAAGCGATCGGTCGACGTCCAACATGCAGAAAAATGCCCGTTGGAGTGCTGTTCCGAGTGAGGGGTTATAAATACCCCTCACCAACCTTCATTAATCCCTCTTAACTATTGATAATAGCTTTCAAAGTAAGATTTGTGCCTTCTAAGCTTGATTTGCTCGCGCTTGCTTCTCCGATCGATGATTTCTCTCAAGCGCTCATCTTCCCTCGACTCCGGCTTCGATTCGATCTCAACATCTTGTGGAGTTGAAGACGTTGAAGGCTTGGGAAAGAACTTTTAGTTGTGGTTTACTCTTTAGCTCTTTTCATTGTAATTTTACTTGTTACTTGAACTTGTTCTTCATTGATTAACTTGCTAGGTGTGCTAGTGTAAACACTTAGGGCTCGTTTGGAACACCGTATAGTACTACCCTGTATAGTACTTATCTGTATTGACTAACCTGTATAGTACTAGCTTGTATTGTACTATTATTATATAGTGTTTGGTGCACTCTTGTACTAGCCTGTATAGTACTAGTATGTATTGACTAACTTGTATAATATAATAAATTATAATATAATATAATTATAATATAATAATATAATATAATATAGTACAATATAATAATATAATAATATATAATATAATATATAATATATATAATATAATATTATATATTATATAATGTAATATAATATAATATAATATAATATAATATAATATAATATAATATAATATAATATAATATATAATAATATAATATATAATAATATAAAAAATACATAATATATTTTATCATTAAAAATATTTCATAGATTAAAATTATTTTTATAATATTTATTTAAATATATGTTTAAATTTTTGGTCAGAGGTAAAATGAGTACCCAAAATATTGAAAGTTCTGGTGCAAGCTAATGAAGAGCTTTGAGAGTGTATTACTTATACACCTTATGGCAGCTTTTGGGATACTATTTTTAGTGCAGGTATTAGTTAATACCATTCCCAAACACTGTATAGTATTATCCTAATACTATACATGATGCTTATACAGGGTACCAAACATGCCCTTATGGTTTACTTTGTAGAATTGTATTTTTCCTAGGTGAATAGGTTTGAGGAGTTCTCGAAGGGTTGAGAACCGAGTCCTCGATTGTATTCAACGGGAAACACAAAGTCTATAAAGGATTTAGTTAGAAATCCTTAGTGTGGAGCCAAGGTAGTGGAGTAGGCGGTTGGTCGAACCTCTATAATCTCTTGTATTTGCATTGCCTTGTGTGATTGCTTATAATTGTGTTTCATACTTGCTAACGAACATCATTTAGTTGCACTTATTTTCGGTTGAAGTTGGAATTGATTTAAAAGAAACTGAAGTAGAAGAAAAAAATCACCCAATACTATTCAACCACTCCTTCTAGTGTGGGTTTTCACTCAACAGCGTTGGAGCTACATCAAGTATTGTTTTACATTTAAGCTCTATTTATATTGTTTTCATCTTTCTTTATATCGATTTTTAGGCTAGCTTGCAAGGTGTGCGTGTAAACACCTTGGTGTCTTGTAGATTGTTGTTTTTGCTAGAGAATAGGTGTTGAGGCTCGCCTCTATGGTTGAGGGATAAGTCCTCAATGTATTCTTAGAAAAACTATCAATCTATAAAGTATTAAGGTTAGAAATCCTTGGTGAGGAGTCAAGGTAGTGGAGTAGACGGTGTTGGCTGAACCACTATATATTTCGTGTTTGCATTGATATCTTGATTGCTCAATTTGATTTTCGCTTGTGCTTAATATAATTGTGATTGCATCTAGTCGTACTAAAATCAAGTAACTTGAATCAGGTAGTTGAGTTGATTAAAATCGAAAAGAATTCAATTAATGATAAAAGTAGATACATACTATTCAACCCCCCCTTCTAGTGTGGGTATTCATTCAACGGGGTTTGCAAAGAGATGGCTCAAGAAAAGCTTGCAAAGGATGTTAGAATGGCTCAAGGGACTGTAAGATCATCAAGGAAGGCTTCTCATGGCTGGTATTTATAAGCCATGAGGAGAGATGGCTTCAACAGCCATCCCAACGGGCAAAAAATTGCCCTTTGGCGTCCCTCGATCGGTGGCCCGCCGATGGCCGATCGATTGGCCAAGCGATCGGCCACCGACCGGAGCACACTCCCTAATTTTGACTGTGCCCGATCGGTGGTGGGCCGATGGCCAGTCGATTGGCCCGTCGACCGCCCATCTGCCGACACTTAGGAAAGGAGGCATTTCAAGGATTTTTCTCACGACATTCATTTTCGGGTTTTGGGTTTGAAGTTTTGGGTTTATAAGCATTAATTTGAGGATTTACAATATATGCTTGACACCCTAAACCTAAACTCTATCTTCCGAAGAAAACTTGAGAACGTCAACCAACGTCCTTTCGATTTTCCAATTTCTTCAATATTTTCGATCGCGGACGTCGAGCGCTAATCGACTTGGAACCTGAAAGAATTTCTTAGTTAAACCATTAGTTCCATGTTTGTTATCATCAAATTCGAGATTAAGACCGAGGTTGAAAACCTTAGTCCAACAGGAAGAACTCTGAGAGGCAAAAAAGGCCGGCAGGCAAAGCCTCCAAATTGCTGCCAAAGAAACAAGGGCGAATACAAAAAGCAAAAACCGCATCCGTCACAGACAAAATGATAGCAGGGAACCGAGGTCGCCACCTCGCTTGCGCACCCGATATGAAAGGTACATGCCTCTCAACACATAGAGAGAAACCATCCTACGAGAGGTCTACTACCTGCAACTGCTTTGACCCCCTAAGATCCCCGAGAGGTCAAAACCTTCATTCAAAGGCAATAAAAGCAAGGTGCGAATTTCATCGAACTTACGAACACAACACCGAAGAATGCGTGGTCCTCAGCTTCCAGATTGAACGCCTAGTCAGAGAAGGTCACTTCGACCACTACATCCGGCATGACCGGAGTCACAACCAAAATCAGTGGAATCACCGACAAAGCAGAAGTCCCAATGAGGCACCACCACATGGTGACATAGATAACCATGATGACTCTGCAAATGAGCAATCCCATCCCGACATCGGGGAGTCATCGACTACATAACAGGAGGATTTGCCGGAGAATGCATCCCTCAAACATAAACATCCCAAACCATCATGACTATCGACGAGATGACTTAGTCACAGAGGCCACACACGTCTGTGAAAGGAATAGTGCCCATGAGCCAATCACATCTCGATGTGTTTAGAGACTATTTAAGGGTAATTAACTTAATGAGGCAACTTTTTCATCATTTGCTGCATCTTTATTCATAAAGATTGTGATGAACCCCAAGAACCTAGGCAAATGATTCTGAGGCCATGATGAGATCATGTTAGTGAGACTTGGAATCCATATGCCCCTGTTCTAAATGTTCCTAGTCGTAGGATCACTAATTAGGGGATCGGTGATTCCAGATAGACTAGTGCACTTGGTACATGTCCTATACGATAAGGGGTAGCTGATCTCACAATTACCTATGAGCCGTCATTAATGTACAAGTGCAAGTTCTTGTTATGGAATGACTTCACTAAACGAACCTGCACGAGGAACACAAAATGGAATCCTTACATGAGTGTCAATAGGATGTTCCTCGGGTGATAGTAGGTGCATGCAGTCCTTGGACCTGAGGTTGTCAAGGTTATCTTGTGAGTGACGACCCATTGCTTTGGTTCTATCCCTACGTGGCCTTCAGCGTCTCGTGCCGGGTATTACTGGGCATGGGGAAGCATTCATGGAGGTAGGTGAGTAACCAACATGGAATCGGTTACTCCTAGTAAGAGGAGATAATGTCCTATGTATCCCTGCAAGTGTTGACTCGGGAATCTTTGGCCAGAGTAGACATGAAAGTTAGGAAGATGTATTTGGCGTTTCATTATTGAGACGACATCTTGACGGGTGTAATGCATATGAATCGGTATTAGGGTTTGACACTTCTTCTATACTGTAATATCCCAGATATTTAAATTTATTATTATTTTTTTATGTGTATTTGCCAGCTTAGCGGATTGGTTCGTGGTCGAGTCGAGTCGACTCATGGTCCGAAGCGAGCTTGCGAGCTCGGTTAAGTAGAATATAAATTTATGAATTTATGAATTTTTAGGCTTGGGTGGTTGAGAGTATTTAATTTGGTGTTGTGTGTGCATAATTGCTAATTATGTTCATATGGATATTTAATTAATTGTTTGTGATTTATTAGAATGAGATTAATTAAATTATTTAAGTCTATCGGGTTAGCGGGTTTTGGTTTTGGCTTAAGATGGATGCGGATTGTGAATTAATGGTTTAAGGGGTTAGGATTGAGGAGGGTGTATAAAACACCCCCTCATGGCTTGTGGCTCCTATTTTGGAGCCACCTAAAAAGTTGAGAAAGGGAGCCAGTCGCCAAGCCGAGCCACTGCTTTTTCTTCCTCTTCCTCTCTTCCTTCTTTCTCTTTGAAGCTGAGCCGAGAGGAGCTGAGGCACCTACTTCCTCTCCCATCTCTTCTTTCCCTTTGGAGCCAAGCCGAGAGGAGCCAGCCGAGCCAGCCCCTCTCCTTCCTCTCTCTCACTCTCTCCAAGCCGGCAGCTTGGAGTGAGCCGCCTCCCCTTGGAGCTATTTTTTTGGGTTGAGCCGTCGACCTTTTGAAGCCGGATTCGAGGGCCGTCGTTCGGGATTTCTTTCCTATTATGTTTCCAAATTAAGGTGAGTGGTTTACCCTCTCTCTTCAGGATTTTAATCGGATTTTTTTGAAGCCGTTCGTGACGGCTCAATATTTATTCCTTGTTCTTAAATTCTCTTCGAGTTCTTGCCATATTTTCTTGATGTGCAAATCATGATTTATTCCTCCAAATCTGGCTTCATGATTTGTGGATTGCATGCTTAGGATTAAATATGTGATTTTGGGTAGAAATCATGTGGTAGGATTAATATCTTGATAATGACTAATTAAGGGTTCTTGATCCTAATGTTTGACTCTTGATTTAAGTGTATGAGTTCTTGTTAATCTTGATTAAAAGCAAAATTTCTGTGAATTAATTCCTGAGATTAGTATTATGTCATAATGGTAATTTAGGGATTAATTTATGTTAATTTTCGGATTTAATTATATAAGTATGCTGAAATTGCATGTTTGCTAGAATTGTATGCTGAGATGCTGAATCTGTGCTGATTTTAATTTATTTGCTTTGATGTATGTGTATGTGTGAATATAGTTGTGTAACCTATAGTTTCGACCAGAAAATATAGTTTGGAAATATATGACACACTTTGGAGACTAGATTCGGGTCAGACACAACAGTTCTGGGCAGAACAGTAACCTAAAACAAAACCCTATTTGAGATGATCTAAATTTTAATTCTATAATTAAAATTGGGGTTAAGGGTGAGCATTATCTGTTATGAACCAACTTACAAGGTATTCATGAAATAAAACCACATGGGTTCATGACATTACGGGTCTAAGGGATAGGGGTCGGGTTTGGAGTGTTGAGACGCTTCATAATGAGGACACCCCTAGGACACTGTAGGGGAATCTTGACTTAGGTCTTGATGCGACATATCCTTGGGAATGACGGAGTGGCTCGATTAGGAGCCGGGGTTTGGGCTACGCTCGAGTGGTTGGACGCCAAAATTCCCAACCTGCAGGATAAGTTTGAAGGCCTTTCCCGATTATCCTAGTATGTGCAGTTGCCTCTAGGCATGGTAGGGATTCGACCCGATGCACCTCTTGATGGTAATGTTGCCTTTGGGCATGGTAGGGATTCGACCCGATGCACCTCTTGATGGTGATGTTGCCTTTGGGCAAGGTAGGGATTCGACCCGATGCACCTGTAGACGGTGATGTTGCCTCTAGGCATGGTAGTGCATCGACCTGATGCACCTCTTTGATGGTGATGTTGCCTTCGGGCATGGTAGGGCTTCGACCCGATGCACATTTTGTGGGTGATGTTACCTTCGGTCATGGTAGGGCTTCGGCCTGATGCACCTCTTTGAGAACTAGATGCCATGGCCTGGTAGCTAGTCACACCTTTGTTACATTGCCTCTGTAGAGATAGATATATTATTGTTATCTCTGTGGTGTTTATTTATGGGGGTTGGTAAAACTGCTCACTGAGTTATTTGAACTCACCCATTGTTTTGTTTTGTTTTGCAGAGCTTGACCGGTGAGGTGGACTTGAGCACTTGGCGCAGCTGGAGGGCAGATGAGCCACATGATCTCATAGCAGTCCTAGTTAGGGGTTTTAGTCGAGTCTGTAGTAGATTGTCATGCACTTTTATTTTGGTATTTGGAGTTGTAGTCCTATGGGGACATTCACGTTTTATTCAGTTATATTTATTAAAAGAACTGTTGCTCTTTGATTTATTTCCGCAATTGAGATATGTATTTAAAACCTTGTTGTTTTTAAATGAAAATTTGTTTTGGTTCTTTTATTATTAAAAGCTGTTATTTACTTGTTGTTTATGATGTTGGCATGTGCATTAGTTAGGCTGCGGGTGCGGGGTATAGATACGTATACCCTGGCCGGTCACGTGACTCTGCAATTGGGGCGTGACACATACCCTAGTCGACTAAGGGTTATTGTAATAGAGGGATTTAGTTGCACGGTAACTAATCACCGAACGGCGTTCGATCCTTGTAGATTGAACCTCACACTATCAGGGTAGTCATGACACGTTGCTAGATGTCAATCTTGACTTGTGAGTGGAGTCCCTCATGACCACACTACAGGGGTATAGTGGAGGCTCGTAAGATTCGAATAGAAGTCGTTCTATCGGATTTGACTCTCCGTTATGCATAACTCATTATTGGCTTAGTGTGGGCCCAATGGGTCACACACAATAGGCTAACCTTGTAAAGAACTTTATGAGATAGAGTCTGAATGCAGCACTATGGGCCCGTTTGGTTTGCAAACTACTCATCACAGGACACCAAACAAGGACAAAGACATAACACCAGGTGTCCTAGGACAACAGCTATATATCATGTGTGTTTCGTCAAGAACATGACACAATATCCAGTCTCGTCATGCATTTGTTTCATTATGACACAGTCCCGTACAGGACAAAATAACGAAAATACCCTTGCATATTCTAAAATGCTTCTTACAATAGCAGTATTGAATTCTTGCCTTTTTGCTGAAAGAAACTATTTAGTTAGTAGAAACATAGAATATAAATTATCTGTGACTCTCCTAAAAGGTGTTTATGCTATGTGATTTATGTCGATAGTTTTTTCAGTTCTTACATAACTATTGTATTTCTTCGTACATCAAGAAGCTTTTTACTGATGCAATTACCATAGGTTTCTTTCAGCTATAATATGGAAGGTCAACCTGCATGTGATCCTAACTCGCATTATTGTGTCTTTTTCATTTCCATTATTCTTCTTCTTATTCTTTAAAAAGAATAGTTTATACATATTTAAGCATATCAAAAAACTTTGTCATCTATGCAGCATCTTAGCACTTGCTTTATGGCTTTGTTTCATATGTTATGGAGCTTTACAGACCCATGTGTTCATTAGTTATGGAACTTACTCTTTTCCCGTAGTTCTTTTCGATGCAGCTTAAAATGATTAATTATTTTCAGCTCTAGAGATAAACCACTATGACTTTATGAGATGGAAAACTCATTTATTAGATAATTTCACTTTCTCTAGATAACATTCTTATGAATACAACTTCATGTTTGTAGTATTGCTGCAAAGAAAAGGACATAAATTGAGCACTGATCTGCAGAGAATGCATGAAAGTAGAAGCTAATTTGTGTATATACTGATCAAATTTATTAATTTCTTCCACAAACAAGAACTGGACATCCATTTGCAATGTCACAAATTCTCAAGTATACATAATTAGTATCTCCAACTTGATGAAGGTGATCAAAAGACTAATTGCTGACTATGTAACACACTGTGCATTGTAGATTTTGAGCAATGGTTCATAAAGCCAGAGATCAGCATCTCCCTATCTGCGTCTTTGGAGCCTCTTCTCTTGAGCAAAGACAAGATATACTCGAAGAACACAACATCACAAGGCAATAAGATAGGCCCATCACCAGAGAACCCAAACTCTTCTTCTGCCAGTCTTAGGAGCTCCTAGACACCCCACTGTTGAGGAATGCCAAGGGAACCATGAACATATTCCCTTTAGATGAGTACACCACAAAATGGCCTATGTATGCAACCATTGTGTTCCTTGCAGTGACCTCTGGAGAGGCATCCTTGTTGCTCATCCATGTGATTCTTTTCCTCCCCAAGGTTGCCCTCTTCTGCTACTTCCTGGCCATCTCAAGGAGTCTCTTTGCGGTAAGCATGACTTGTTGATTGGCTAAAACACAAGACGAGGATGAGAGTAACTTGACAACAGGAGGCATTGGGGCCTTTCCGTCGGCGACCTTTCAAGCCTGCACGTGATCATCCAGCGAGGCCTTTCCATCAGCGACCTTCTTCCCCACCTTGCGCTCCCTCTTGAGAACTAAGCAGGTGCCGCGTGTTGAGACGACGAACCGAAGGTGGCGACTCCACTTTCCATCAAGGTCGGGGTCCGCATCTAGGGTTTTTGGACGAGATGAGGACGAGGAGGATGAGCAGGAGGGATCATCGAGTTGGATTTCCGCAGTGGCGAGATTAGGCGAGAGAAAAATCGCAGGTTGACGAGAGGGGAGAGACGAGTCGAGGGGGTGTGCGAGACGACTAGGGTTTGAGTTGAGGGGTGCGTGTTTAGTTGTGGGCAATGAGGTCTTTTGGCCTCATTGTCCTCTGCCCTATTTCGGTGTACCAAGAATTTTCTAGGTACACCAATAAGACCTAAAATCTTGTCCCGAACAAGATTTAAAATCTTGTCCTTCCCCATCTTTGCAAAACAAACGGGGGACAAGAGCCGAAATCCAATCTAGTCCCCTATTTTTTAACGAAACAAACGGGCCCTATATGTCTACTAACATGGACATGCTGCAACTCGATCACAAATCTCATTTACGGACATAATAGGAAAGATATTTTTATAGGAACGAATGTGCGAGGAAGGAGTTCCTCGGTAACCCCAATTTGTAGGGCATCCCTAACTTGTAGGGATTGGCACATAATAATATTTTATGTAGTTGATTAAATTTAATTATGAATTAAATATTTAATTAACCACTTGTTGGGGATTGTATTTAATTATGAATTAAATATAATGTGATTTTGAACTAAATATACATGGTGGGAAAATTGGTTTCTAACCATGAGCCTAACCAATTAATTAGGAATTAATTAATTTGGATAAATTCTAATTAATAAGAATTTGATTTATGGAGATAAATCATAAAACTAATAGATATATAATTTATGAGGATAGATCATAATTCTATTAATTAATAGGAATTCGACTTATTTAGATAATCCTCTTTCCTATTGTTTATGAGATTGGTTTATTTAGATAATTATCATTCTTATTTATAGGCTCTTAATTTATGGAGATAAATTAAAGTTTATATTTAATTATATTTAATTAATTTTTAATTAATTATGAAACCATTAAAATATAAATTATTTTTGGAGGCAAATCTCGGAATTTTGAATTCTGGGGAGAGAGTTTTTGGGCGGCCGGGTCTACTCTTGTAGCCACCCACCCTCTCTATAAAGAGTGGCGAAACACCCCATAGGAGGGGGTTGGTTAATTGATTCTTCATCTTCTTGGAGAAGATTAAGAACTTGATTCTTTAGAGGTTGCTTGAAGAGAAAGACTCCAAAGAACTCCTCCTCCTCTCTATTGGTGGCCGGCCATCTACATCCTCCTTCCCTGGTTTTTGTGAAGCCAAATCGAAGGTGTCATCTTCCTGGGAGTGCCGGCCACTTCATCTTCTTGGAGGAGTCCAAGAAGGACAGCGAGGTATTCTTTCATTTACCTCCTCATTCTGTTGTTTTCTCATCCTCTCTCCTTCCCTCTTTGGTGCACGGTTCTTGCTGGAAGGGCCGTCCTTGCCTTGGTGAATTTCAGGATTGAGAAAGTTTCTCCGTTGAGCCACAACAAGCCCCAATGTTCATTGTCCCTTTTGTTGCGAGGTGCTTGGTGTGGACTTACGTTGGAGGACGTGTGCGGGTGCATCTCAAAACGGGGATAGAAGCAGCCATACCAACCGCGAGTTGAGGTATATCTTCTCCTTCTTCTCCTATGTTGAATTCCTTAATATTGCTAAAGTAGAATGTTGTTTTCGGGATGGTTTGAATTTTTTAATTGCTATTTCCACTGTGTTTCTTATTCCCATCCCAGCAACCTGCCCCGATAATATCTTTCTATCATTTTGACTTTCAAGGAGTTGACAGGAATTTACATGATCCCGTCGTTATTTCTGTAATCACTGCTGGTTTTCTTGTCAAGAAAGTCTTGGTGAATCAAGGAACTTTCGTCGATATCCTCTTCTACCCAACACTCGAAAACATGACCATCAGCGAAGATTCAAACCCGTACTACGGGGAACTTGTCAATTTCTCAAGAGACCGTGTGAACATCAAAGGCTATTTATGGATGGCCACAACGTTTGGCTCCCCACCGGGAACAAGGACGATAGACGTACAATTCCTCGTCGTCCAGTGCGTAAGTCCCTACTGCATGATTTTGGGCTGATATTCCTTGAATAAGTTGTGAGCCATCATATCGACCTCCCACCTCGTCATCAAGTTCTCTATTTCGAAAACAGAGGTAGGAGTAATTCATGCAAACCAGAGGGATCTGTGCGTGCTACAATGAATACCCAATCCAGGTAATGCCATGTCATAGAGGGCTCCTGCATTTTTGAGTCCGAATGGCATTTCCTTGTAACGAATGCCAAGGTAATGCCTGATCCAATGGAGGATGAAGAAAAAATGGCTTTCATCACCGGACATGCAAACTTCTGTTACAAGGTAATGCCCTTCGGACTAAAAAATGCAGGAGCCACTTAGCAACAACTAATGAACAAAGTATTCGAGAAACAAATTGGTCGCAATATGGAAGTGTAGGTCGACAACATGGTTGCCAATACACCGGCCACAAGAGACCATTGCAAGGATCTCATCGAGATAGACGCTAATCCGGAGATTAAACTTGAAAAAGTGCGCTTCGGAGTTATTGGCGGCTAGTTCCTCGATCGTCTTCATGTTGACACATCGAGGGATAGAAGCTAATCTGGAGAAATGCCGAGCCATCCAAGAATATATGGAGCTCGCGCAACATCAAGGAAGTACAATAGCTCATTGGGAGGATGATCGCATTATGGAGATTTCTCTCCAGGTTGGCCGACTGTGCCACCCCCTTCTTTAAAATCTTAAGGAAGAAACAAAATTTCCATTGGGATGAAAAATGTGAACATGCTTTTGAAGAGCTCAAGCATCTTCTTACTAGCCCACTGGTTTTAGACAAGCCGCAACATGGAGAAACCCTTTTTCTCTATCTCATAGTCACAAAAAGAGTCCTCAGATCAGTCTTGATCCGAGAACAAGAAAAAGATCAAAAATCGATCTAATTTGTCAACAAGGTTCTCTGAGGACCAGAAATCAAATACTAGAGGCTAGAAAAACTTGCCTTCGCCTTGGTCATCTCGGCCCGAAGAATGAGGCCATATTTCCAGAGCCACCACATTTAGGTGCGTACTGAGCAACCAATTAGGTAGGTACTGGCTAAACCCTAACTCGCGGGATGAATAATATCCTGGTCAGTAGAACTCTCAAAATTTAGTATCGAATACCAGCCAAGGGGTCCCATCATAGCTCAGCTCTGGCCGACTTCGTTGCCGAATTCATCGACCAGGAAGACTCTTCCAAATAGGTTGAAACTTGGGCACTATTTGTAGATGGCTCCTCCTACTGGCCTAAGATTGTTTACCTTGGTATTAATCTCGATTTTGATGTTTCATGGAGAATTATTTTTAGGTTCTATATCGGTTAGTGCTCGACGTCCCCGATCGAAAAAATTAGAGAAATCGGTGAAATCGGCATGGACGCTCGTCGTCGCTCGGATTTCGTCAAGAAGATAGAGTTTAGGTTTAGGGTGTCTAGAATATGTTGTAAATCCTCATGATGATGCAAAGAAACCCAAAAACTAAACTTGAATCCCAAAACACGAAAACCCGAAAAATTAGAAAAGGCCCTGAAATTCACTAAGCTTAGGGAGCTCCTTAGAGGGCTATATAACCTAGATATTTTTTTTGCACCAAAAATGCGATAATTGTTCGTTAGGTAAAAAATTGATAATGAGATATTTTAAAGAAAATTTTGGAAGCCTTTAGCCTACCCACATTTGACCCGTAAGAGTATAAAATTTTTGTTTTTTGGAAATTTGTATTAGACCTCAAAAGTTAGATTTTGATTCTTAAGGATTTTAATTTTTTAGATATTTTTATTGAATCCAAATGGGGGGTAATCCTAATATAACATTTATTAACTTTAAGTTCGGTAAACTTAGCGAAGACGGAACCCAAAAACGAACAAACAAGCAAAAAAATCACCCTTGCCCAGGTTCGGTCGATCGACTGGTCGACCAGCAGAAGGTGAAGGCATTTCAGTCGACCGACCGATCGATCGACCAATGTCCAGAATGGGTAGAATGCCTTCGGTCGCTCGGCAATCGCTCGGTCGGTCGACCGATGATCGACTGACAAGCGATCGGGCGTTGGCAACGGGCAGAAAAATGCCCGTTGACGAGCCTTGAGTGTTGGGGGGTTATAAATACCCATCCCAAACTCATTCCAAGCCTATGATTGATGCTTCGAAGCCTTAAAGTGTGATCCTAAGCATCTCTACAAGCTTCCATTGAGCCATCCATGCAAGAGCCTTAGTTTTGATCTTCACTTGTTGATTTAGCCTTCAAGCTTCATAGATTCATCATCTCAAGATATCAAGAGGATTAGAGAGTTTCTTTTGGAGCTAAGTACTTGTTGTTTAATTTATTGCTCCAATTGTTATTGTATTTTGTTGTTTATTTTTATTGTATATCAAGTGTGTAAACCTAGGTTGCTATGTTTGATTGAGTTGGTGGTTGCCTTGGTGTTAAGGCTTAAATCCACCATTTTAAAGTCCCTTAGGTTGAGGTAGGAGAGTGCTCTCGGTAGGAAGGCGGTAGAACCACTATAAATAGTTGTGTTAGCATTGTGTACCTTGCATTTCTTATTGCTTATCATTTATATCTTCCTTGCATTGTGTACCTTCTTGCATTTAGATAACACACTATTCACCCCCCCCCCCCCCCCCCCCGCGCTAGTGTGGCCATTTCACCAACACCTCCAACGAAAAGGGAAGCGGGGTGGGCATCATTTTGGAAAACGGCTAGGGAATCACCTTGGAAGGGTCCCTTCAATTCCAGTTCAAAGCCAACAACAACTAGGCAGAGTATGAAGCTCTGATCGTCGGGCTAAAACTTGCTCAGGAAGTGAAGGCTCAGAATATAGTCGTGAAAATTGACTCACAACTTGTCGTAGGAGAGGTCACTAACACTTGCCAAACCAGGGACCCCTCCCTTGAATGGTATCTCTCACTAGTACTTTCTTTAATCACTAAGTTTGATATTTGCATGATTCAACACATTCCTCGGGAAGAAAACACACAAGCCGACCTGCTATTCAAACTCGATAGAAACCATAAATCCTCAAAACAATAGGTCGATCATTCAGGAAGTCCTCGGACACCCGAGCATCTAATCGGCCAACACCTCGCCCCAGGTCCAAATAGTCGAACAAAGCATAGACCGGAGAACTCCTTACATCAATTATCTCAAACAAGGCGAGACCCTGGAACACATTCCCAATCCAATTAAATTTAAAAGAATAGCAAGCTATTATACACTCCTTAATAATTAGCTCTACAAAAGAGGGTACTCCCCGTTGGTCTAAGGTTTCAACCTTGATCTTAATCTCGGTTTTGATGATAACAAACATGGAACTAATAATTTCATGAAGAATTATTTTTAGGTTCCAAGTCGGTTAGCGCTCGACGTCATCGATCGAAAATATTGGAGAAATCGGCAAGGACACTCGTCGACGCTCGGGATTCTTCGGGAAGATAGAGTTGAGATTTAGAGTGTCTAGAATTATTATGTAATCCTATTTTATGTTGCAAAACCCAAAAATCAAACCCGAACCCCAAAATATGAAAAAGCAAAAAATTAGAAAACGACCCTGAAATTCGCTAAGCCTAGGTAGCTCCTTGTAGGGCTATATGACCTAGATATTTTTCTTGGCACCAAAAGTCTCGATAATTGTTCCTTAGGTAAAAACTAGTTAGCGACATATTTTTAAGGAGTTTTTGGAAGCCTTTTTAACCTATTCATATTTGACCTGGGAGATTATAAATTTTTCGGTTTTCAAAAATTTACTAGACCCCAAAAGTTAGATTTTGATTCTTAAGGATTTTGATTTTTTAGATATTTTTATTGAATCCAAATGGAGGGTAATACTTGTATAACATTTTATTTCGACCGACCACCGACCGGTATAGCTCGAAAATGGACAGTGACACTACAAGAAAATAGGGTATCACCAACGGACTAAATCCGTCGGTAATAGTGTTACCGATAGAGTGTCTATCGGTAAAATCCGTCGGTAAATGAATGCTTGGTAATACCGACGGATTTTGCCTTTTGTTGGTATTACCAATATATATATTTATCCGTCGGTAATACCGACATATATATTTTTGTTGGTAATACCGACATATATAATTTTGTTGGTAATACCAACAATGTCCACTATCGTTGGTATTACCAACAAATAATTTTCATTGATATTAGTAACATATACTTTTGTTGATATTACCGATTGATAAACTCTGTTGGTATTACCAATGGATACACCTCTGTTGGTATGTCGTCCGTCGATATTACCAACAGAATCTACCCATTGGTAATACATTATTGTGTACCTGAATTTATCCTGAAACCACACATTCACACGAAATCATAAAATAAATATTTGAAACTACACATGAACTATTATATTTCTAAATTCACACATATAAACTTAGGAAAACCATTGTATACAACTGATTTCAAAATACATTGTGCTAGTCAAACAAATACATCGTTTCAATGCATTAAGATTGTTTAAAAATACATATAAGATAGTTTTTTTTCAAAAAGCGGATCCTTGCACTTCATCTTTTTACCTGCATGTAAAAAATAAAAGAAATATGAATAAAAGATCTTAGGTATGATAACAACTTAGGGCCCGTTTGGTTTGCTAAAAAACGGGGGACTAGACTGGACATCCGCTCATGTCCCCCGTTTGGTTTGCAAAAGAAGCTTCGGGACAAGGACTTCTCCTTGTCCGGGACAGGATTTCCACCCATTTTGGTGTACCGAGAAATTTCTCGGTACACCAAAATCGGGCGAAGGACAAGGGCTGCAATTGTCAAAATTACCCCTTCCTTTGATCGTAGAATCGTCGGATCAAGTCGAGGTGAATACCAAAGTTGTAAATTTTCGCGTGCTGAACGCGATGGTGGTGTCAGATTTTAGATTGGAAATCGTTTGGTATGATTTTTATATGTTTCGGTATAATTAGTTGAACACTTATTAGTTAAACTAAAACTTTTTATTGTATTAAAGTATTTGATACTATATATTAATATTTTTTTACATATTAATTAATTTTAGAACTAATTTACAAGGGTATTTTAGTCATTTGTCATATATAATACTTTGTTATAGCGAAACAAACGCAGGACAGAACGGAATATCGTGTCCTGTTCTTGACGAAACAAACATGGTATAGCTATTGTTCCAGGACATCTGATGTCCTGTCCTTGTCCTTGTCTGGTGTCCTGTGATGAGCAGTTTGCGAACCAAACGGGCCCTTAGAAACTAAAATTTCATTATAATAGTAAGCATTATAAGCTTGGCAAAGAAATTAATTAATAAACTTGTTAATAATGAATAAAACTTCCTAAAAATCGAGATATATTTAATGAATTGTGCAAGTCAGAAGTAGCTCCTAGGCAAGAAACATTCTTCCCAGTACCAATAAGCAAAGACCGTCGGTTGAAACCAATAAGCAACCTTCAATTAATTGACAACTTCCCAGTTCCATACGATGATGTTGGAAATATTCTTTATATTAATAAATCTATACATGGCTTGCCTCATCAGAATTCATTAAAGTGCAAACTCAAATACATTCATTAAAGGGTTCATTTTGTGTGAGGTGCTGAAAAAACATTTATGCATTGCTATGCAGAGGTTTCTTAATCATTTCTATTATTTTGTATATACTATTATGAGCTTTCTTGCTCACTGTGAATGATCCACCCTTATCTCTGTTTAACTATTGAACCTCACTCCAAATGCTTCTCTTTCGATCAGGTTCAGAGAATTGGGAACTGGATCCATATTGGGAAGCAAAACTAGAACAACTATCTATGAGATATTTATTGGGAAGCAAATCCAATCAAACCTTGCCCACATTTTTCAAAGTAGGGTGTTTGTTGCCTATATATGAGATATTTATACTTTTTGTCAAGGCATCCAAATATATCCAAATTTAGTCTTCTTTCTACTGCATATGGGTGTTGGTTGAAACATTTGGATGCTGATAATTCAAAAGTAGGCAAACGAAGATGGAGCAGCTAGCCCCTCAAGCAGCCATGAAGATGATGCATGTGGGGGTGGGTCTGAGTTGGTTCATCGTTTCCAAGGCACACCACATACTTGTACCAAATACCTTGACCCTATCCTTTGGTGTCTGCAAAAAGTTGCTCTGCTAGTCCTATACTTCTATCTTTCATTGCAAAACATCATGTACTATCTTGAATTATTGAATCACCTAAAAGTGTTGTGATTAATATTGTCTTTGCAACCCAAATGCTAGTGCAATTCAATTCAGCTTATTGAGAATTTTCCTTATATTGGAGGTACTGCTGTGTATACTATGCTTATCATCATAGATATGAAGTGGACAAACTGGGTGAAGAATTATTGCAAGGTTGGTAAACTGAATGGTGATCCTTGCTTATCATTTTTATATTCCAAGTAGAGAAAAGAATAGTGTCATTACCATCCACTCAAGTAACATTCAACAAACAAAAGGGCATATTAGTGAACTATTTTCTAAGTGCACTAATAAGTAGGGCGTCTAGTATTACTAACCAGTAATCATAACTCAGCTGATGGAGGTGGAGGTGGAGGTGGAGGTGGTGCACTGGAACTCAAAGGAGAATTTGTTGATTCCGAAGAAATGACAGGAATACCAAGTTGTGTCAATAACAAACGGACTTGAGTCTCCACTTGTGATTGCATCGATGTCTGCAAATGGGTAATGTACTCTCGCATGGATGCCACCTCTCTCTGCATAGTGTTCCACTCATCATGTGTCCGACCATGCTCATAACTTGAGGATGTACTGGATCTTGCAGAGCTACAACTCCCAATAACCAATTTAACGCCCTCTCGACATCCAAAACCATAAACCCGATTATGAGATGGAGGTCCAGAGGCATTAATCCATTCTCCAGGATCAAAATTCGGGTGTAATGATTCATCTGTGCCATACTTCTCTATGATTGAAGCCTCATAAGTCTCCTGTACAATTATTTAAAAAATAGTTGATTATTATATTTCAAAATTAGTTAATTATTAGTTAAAACAAGTACATACCGCAACTTTTTGTGATTTGCCGTCGATATACTCACCTTCACCACCATTTCTCTTATGGGTGTGTTTAAACAACTCAAGATGTGTAGGTGGTCGATTCAACTTTTCTTCCTACAAAAAAGATAAATAATATTTATTTAATAATCTTAACATAAATTTTGTATGACAACAATATTATCAATATCATACCAGTTTTTTTCGATGGGCAACAAATGAAATAGATCCACCTGTATGAATTGTCATGTCACCATCTACCTCCTTCTTGCAATTGAGACGACCGACTTCTGATTTTCTCCTCCACTTATCTGTATCCCAATGCTCAATAAAAAGTTAATTCCAAATATTTGGAGGTATCCATGGAGGGCCAAAACCACAAGTTCGGCGAATATCATCGGTATTAGCCTTTCTTTTTGCATAATTTCTAGCATCACACATATTATTAAAGAAGCGTCGAGAAGCTGTCCTGTCCCATATTTCTCGAACCTCATCGGTCTGAGAAGGATCTCAACAATAAACTGCCTAAAAAAACTAAATACACAATAATGAGGAGAAAAACTTTAATTTTAGGGAGTTTATATATCAACAACATATAATTATCATAATCAAATATTTAATATAAAATACCTTAAATTTATCCCAAAGTAACTCTGTCAGGTGTGATGGCACTTCAGACCAATATGGCCATACACCCGTGCAATTTCCCTTAATAATTGATGATATCACTACATAAAAATAGGGTATCACCAACGAATTAAATCCATTGGTAATAGTAAAAAATCTGTTGGTAACAGTCAAGAATCCGTTGGTAATACTAATACCAATGGATTTTCATTAGTAAAATCTGTTGGTGATACTCTGCTAGGTGTTACCAACGGATATTACAATTGTCCGTTGGTAAATACCAACGGATAAATATATATAAGTTGGTAATTACCAACAAATAAGTTGGTAATTTTGTTTATAATACCAACAAATGATATATTTGTTGGTAATACTAATAAAATTAGTTTGTTGGTAATTATTTGTTGGTGGAAGTCTGTTTTCTTGTAGTGTATGTCTCAAACTACTTCTGTCTCGAGGAAGCTGTAAAAAAAAATATTCACAAGTTATTTGAAGAAAGGACTGTTCCAAGAAGTAAGCATTATAAATCCCTTAAACATGAAAAGTGACAGTATAAATTGAGGTTGTGACTTGTGAGATGATAATTCGTGAAGGCATCAACTACCTTACTGATCATTTATGGCTACTATTAAAATTAGTAACATGAAAAGGGAGGGGGAAACCCACTGTTAAAATTAGTAACATGAATGAGACTCAAGTAGTTTCATGGCTACTATCACACATAATGCACTGATCATTCAAGACCGGTCCATCATTTGCTTGAAAGATTTTAGTATGGAGCTAGTCTTTAATGATAATCCAACTGAGGAAGTTTTTCTGCAGCCACCTAAACAAAGGCAACAAATAGTTTACATAGTTTTAAAAAATGTCTGCCAACAGTTTGTAGTTGGACCATTGCATACTGCATACATTATGTGAGTTCTTATACAGTCTTAAACTACATGAGAAGCTGCATAAGTAGCTCAAGTGCATATCTCAAGTTCATACTCCATATGCAATATGGTATACAGCACATGCAGATGCATATGAACTGATTTTTGAGATTTAACATAAATAAGACAAAGAGATAGCATGCAGTCACCTAAGCAAAAGTGATACACATAAACAGAATAACCACCTAAGACAAAGAGATAGCAGTCACCTGTGGGTGTGTTTATATACATATTTAGAAGAAGCCCTAAGCATGTACTTGTTTAGCCAACTCTAAAAAGAGGAGCTGATACTCAGTATTAGAGGTAGCACAAGCTGGAATATGCACAAGTGTCTTTGAGAACTGAAAGACACTGTCTATTCTATTGAGCATTTTGATGGTTTTTATTGCATGTGTATGTGTTTGGAAGGTAGACTTCACAAGTGTCTTCTATATCAAGGAATTACATAAAAAGAAACAATATCAATATGTAGCACAAGCTGTAATTACACTGTCTATCTAATTTTGTTAAATGCCTTGTCCAAATCAATATGTAGTATAAAAATATTGCATGGTTTTGCACGTGCAAATAACTCTGAAAAAAACATTAATAAGATTATAGTGAAGTAAAAAAATCAGTTCAATGCCAATAGCAAATCAAATTTATAGTGAAGTAAAAGAGTACGAGGTTATTCTAAATGCATAATTCAAATAGGGAAGCTAAAAATCTAATGATCTACCTTTTCTTATCAATAATTAATAGGTGTCTATCAACTGGTGCCTCTGGCAGTTATGAAGGCTGATTTGGTCCTCTTCCTCGACGTGAAGTATCATCACTCTGTGTAGGAGCATATGTAGATGACACAAGAGGAGCTGATGACATCAAATGCAAATGGACTGAAGGTGGTGAGGGTATCGGTGCTGACGACGTCGAAGGTGTAGGAGTAGAAGGTGATTCTAGTGGAACGGTAATAGGAACAGACAAATTATAAACGGTTCTAGTGGAATGGTAACGGGTACAACAGAAGTACAAGATGTTTCTAGTGGAATAATAACAAGTACAATAGGAGTAGGCATAGACATCGTGGTTCCAACTATAGTTTTAGATGATGATGATTGTGTAGAGGTCACATAAGGATAATGAATCAAAGGAGGACACCCTCGACCTAGTCCTCGCCCTCGTAACACCATTACTTACTAAAAGTGCATTAAGAATAGTTAATAATTCAACACACAGAATTTTAAACAAATTCAATTGCAAACAAATGAGAGTTTGTCATCATTTTAACAATAATTTTATAAGTGATCATCAAAAGTAAACTTATACAAAAAAGTTTCAATCATCATTCTCCTCATTTGACAAATACTCATCAACTTCATCTTCACTGTCTTCAGTGTTTGCAATGTCTGCTTCTCCTTCATCCTTCTCAATTGGTTGTATTTGAGTTCTCAAAAAAAATTCCTCATGTTGAGCTACTTCACCAACTACACCATCGTTATTAACTAATACATTTAACACATCCAACTCAGTTGTAGGCATAATAGGTTGTACTATTTCAACCTCATCCTGTTGAAAAAAATCATCAGTTTGTGAAGGGATATTATCGTCTATTTCTTCAACCTCTAATACATCAAATCTATTTCTTGCTTTAATTTTGTATACAGACCACCAATTACTCCTTTTTTCTTTGAGGGATAACTCATGTAATAAACTTGTTGAGCTTGTTCTGCTAACACAAAAGGAGCATCATGATAAAGTCTCAACTTGTGATTGATTTCAACAAGTCCATGATGAGGATGTACTCTAACTCCTTTTTCGATATCAAACCACTCACATTTAAATAACACCACATTATTTCCATCACCAAAGTATTCTACCTCTAAAATATCAATCAAAATGCCATAGTAATCCGCTTCAAAGTCATTGTAACAACTAGCCTTGACACAAACACCACTGTTAATTGTTTTCTTTGCGTGTGAAAATTTCTTGGTGTGAAACTTATATCCATTCACAAAATAACCCTTCATGGAATGAACCAATCTTTGTAGGCCTTGTGCAATGACAAGTATTCGATTATCAACCGTGTTAATATTATGATTAACCTATCACAAAAAAATGAAATAATCAGGATTATTCACATTGACATTGACACAAGGATTATTGTTCAACTTATATAATCTTTCAACCATTTTGGAAAATCTCTGTATCGTAACTTCTCAAGCTCTGCATCAGTCAAGTGTGGTTCTCTTTGCCTAACGATATCATCAAACTCACTAAAAACAATAAGGTTTACATTAACATAATTTGAATATATGAAGTAATTTAAAAAAGTTGATGTTAATACTACTACGTACTTAATGAAAGGAGAGATTTCTTGATAATTCATGAGTATGTAAAGCTGCATTGCTTTATACTCATGTTCGTTGACAACCATCCTATAACGCCCAACAGCCCCACAAGGTCGACCAAGGTAGGTAAAAATTGATACGCGTCCCATGGTAGTTGGAACTCCACCATCATCATTTCGAGGTACTTGATTCAACCTTGTGTTTACCTTTGGTTCGAAGTAGAAAGAATAGAAAGTAGACATTTCTTGTATGATATATGTTTCACAAATTGGTCCTTCAACATATGCTCGATTCTTTACTTTTAACTTTAATTGAAGCATATACCTAAAATATTCTTATAAATTAATATGCGATTTTTTTTTAGAAATTTTAATAAAGAATCAAAAGGCACATGTGTTGCCTTTCGAATCTATATATCCATCTATATTGTACAGGACCGCCAACTTTAGCCTCATAAGCTAAATGAACGGGGAGATGCTCCATAGAATCGAAAAAATTTGGTGAAAATATTTTCTCAAGCTTGCATAGTATCGCGACAATGTTTAACTCAAGTCTTTCTACATCCTCAATTCGCAACATACTTGAACACAAGTCCTGAAAGAACAAACTCAGCTCAGTTAATGTATCCCATACTGGATCAGGTAATAAATCATGAAATGCAATTGGAATAAGCCTTTGCATGAAAACATGACAATCAGGACTTTTCATACCATAAAATTTGCAATCATCTGTATTTACACATCGACGTATGTTTGAAGCATAATCATCTGGAAATTTTAATTCTTTGATTCAATGACATACTTCTTTGATTTGTTCTCTATTCAACACAAATGAGGCTCTCGACTTCAACAGTTTCCCATTAACAATCTGTAATTCTAACTCGGGAGGCTTGCAATACTTGGGCAAATCAGCTCTAGCCTTTACATTGTCTTTTATTTTCCCCTTGATGTCTATTACCATATTGAATATATTTTCAAACACATTTCGTTCAATATGCATCACATCTAAGTTGTGTCAAATCAAATTTGTATGTCAATACGGTAAACTCCAAAAGATACTTTTTTAATCCAATTGTGTTGTTGCCCAAATCCTGAAATTCTAGCAATAGATTGATTTCCAAATTGAATATCGGACAATTTATCAACACGTGCCTTCATTTCATCAGCCGATAATCATGGAGGTGAAACATCTCTTTCAATTAGGCCTTTCATAAATTTGTCTCTTTGCCTTTGATATGGATGATCAAAAGGGAGAAACTGACGATGACAATTGAAAAATGATGTCTTTCTCCCATTTTTGAGAATAAAAGCTTTGCTACTCTCTAAACAGTATGGACAAGCTAACCTCCCATGTGTGCTCCATCATGATAACATAGCATATGTAGGGAAGTCGCTAATAGTTCACATAAGTGCTGCTCTCATTTGAATGTTTTATTTTCTAAATACATCATATGTCATAATTCCATCAGACCATAACATGTTCAGTTCATCAATCAATGGCCTAAAAAATATGTCAAGTTCTTTACGTGGGCTCTTTGGTCCGGGAATTATCAAACTTAAGAATATAAACTGATCATTCAAACACATAGATGGCGGTAAATTGTATACAGTAATGAGCACAGGTCAAACATAATATGGAATAGAAGAATGCTGAAATGGGTTAAAGCCATCGGTGCACAATCCTAATCTGACATTCCTTGGATCAGAAGCAAAAGAAAGATGTTGAACATCAAACTATTTCCATGCTTCACTATCTGCAGGATGTGCAACAACATTTGAACTACGATTCTTTGCATGCAAAATCATATGCTCAACAGTTTTTTTAGACATAAAAAGCCTTTGAAGTTTTGGCGTTATCGGAAGATACTGTAAGACCTTATACGTTATTTTTTTTCCTCCTGCCATCATTTAATGGTGTTGGCTTATAATTAGGATGTCCACACACTAAGCACTGCAATAAATTTGTTGTTTCTTTATAAAACAACATGTAATTATTCTGACATGCATCTATCTTTTTGTATCCAAGTCCTAGTTTCTTCATCATCTTATTCGTCTTATAAAAATTTTCTTCTAACTTCGCATCTTCTGGTAAGATATCTTTGATTATTGACATCAGCCGGTCATAGCTAGCTTCGCTCATGTTATAACTCAGATTTGCAATTGAGTAACTGTGACATGGCTGATAACCTACTTTGACTCTTACAACCACTCCATAATGGCTCATCTACGTAATTCAATAATTCAAAAAATTTGGTAGCTTCGTCATTTGGTCTTTCTTCTACATTTGATGAGTCAATACCAATTGCATCCACCACCATAGTTCTATAGGGATTTTGAGTGTCGTTGTCTGATTGAGGATTCACCAACTTCTTTACTTGTCAACTCCCCATGTGCAATCCAATGTGTGTAACGAGGCATAAATCCCTTCGAACATAAGTGATATGCCACATCATCTCGATAATGATATTGATAATTAGTACATTGTCGACACGAGCACCTAATTTCGTCACCAAAACATATTGAGTTTTGGAGTATGCAAAATCAAGAAATCCCTCGACTCCTTGCATAAATTCATCCGTCAAAACTCCTCTAATTATCCGACGTTTCATCCAACTACGATCCGTAAACATTTTGATTAACTTTTTCAACCTAGAAACAATATTAAGCACATTAATTAGAATATGGTTCTTAAAAAAAAATCACATGACGTGTTTATTAGTAATCTCATAGTGTAATATCATATTGGTGGCAGTGGACTATGTTACGTGTTCATGAGAGTAGATAATCACATGACATCATAATGCTGCTTTAGTATGGTACAACACTCCCACAGAAAATTAGTGATTGATTTTTGTAATTTTGCTTAAAACTTTCAAATTTTCAAGGAACATGAAATCTAATATAACCACATGTCCTAAACTATTTTGTTAATTCTTTCTTAAAGTCAGAATACACTCTTAATACTGAATTCAAATTATGTTTGTAGGTTAAAAAAATTTATTAGTTTGTGTGTGACTCATTGGGCCCCATACTAAGTCGCACACAATCCTAAATTAAGAACACTCGCTTGTGCGCAACTCACTGTTGGCTTAGTATGGAATATGTGTCAAGTTCTAATACCGATCCATATGTAATCCACTCTCTTAAGTCGTCGTTTCAACGATGAAATATTGGAAACCCCTTTCCAACTTTCATATCCACTATGGCTAGAGATTCCATTGACACCCATGTAAGGGTTTCATTTCAATGAATTCATTCTCGAATGAACACCTATACTTGTACATTAATGACGCCTCATAGTTAACTGCGATATCAGTTACCCCATATAATAGAGCATGTACCAAGTGTACTAGTCTTACCGGATTCGCCGTTCCCCTACTCGATGATCCTACAACTATGAATATTTTGAACTGGGGCCTCTAGATTCTAGGTCTCATTGATATGATCTCATCATGGCCCTGGAATTAATCATCGCTCTGGTTTATGGGGTTCATCATAATCTATTAACAACTACAAATGCAACATATGATGAAAAATTGCCTCATTTTATTTATTACCCTTGAATAGTCCCTCAATACATCGACATATGATTGGCTTGAGGGCAATGCCCTTCAATCTCCCACTTGCACTAAAGCCAATCACCCCAAGCATCTAATACCGATACAATTTAGGTGGCAATCGAACTGCTACTGCGGTAATGGTTTAGTGAACGTGTCACACCCTAAATCCTAGGCCAGATGATTGACCGGGAATACAACACTGTACCATGAAGCCTAACCAGACGAGAATATCATATGACAAATGCAACATACATAAAATACCAAATGTGTTCAATGTCAACTACACAAGACTGGAGATACTAAATGAACATCCAACAACTCCCATTTAAAAGTAAAGTAAACTCCCAAGGAGTAGGACATTGACACAACAAAAGGACTTAAATGATAACACAATTCCCTACAACTGCAATATGGGGATGACTCGCGAGCTTACATTGCCAGCCGCCAACAAGGTACCCACGTACCTCTACTCAGATTCCACAAACACAAATAGGAGGGCGTGAGTGCACTACTAGAAATTGAGTCTTCAGCAACGACCGCTCAAGCCGTTGCTATTTGCAACGGCATTCTTACGGCCGCTCAAGCCATTGCAAATATGTTGTATCTGCAACGGCTTTCTAACGGACACGCGAGCCGTTGCTGATGGTTTTAATTATCAGCAACGGCTTTCTAACGGACAAGTGAGCCGTTGCTGATGATAACTTATTAGCAACGGCTTTCTAACGGGCGAGTGAGCCGTTGTTGATAAGTTTATATAGGTCGCAGATCGCGCCCGACCCTTCTTCCTCCTGCTGCCGCCGCCACCGCCTCCTCCTCCCGCCTCTCGCCACCGCTGTCGACGCCGACGACGCTGAGCTGCCGCTGCCGACGCTGTCGTCCGTCCTCGACCGCCGATTTCAGGTATTCATCGCCGTCCGGCCGTCTCTTCCCATTGCGGCCGGCGGGAAATCCGACCGAAACCCTATCTTTAGGGTTTCGGCCGGCGGCGGTCGGCTGATGGCCGTCGCCGGAGCTTGTACAGTGTCCGGACACACTGTCTGGACACTATACGTCGGCACCAGAGTCCACCGAACTCCGGCGCCGGAAAGAGTAGATTTATATATTTTTATTTTTTTATTTATATGTTAATTAATTATTTAGATTAATTGTGTAATTTTTTAGATTAATTATTAGGGTTTAGATTAATTTCGGAATTGTCCACTTCGGACGCGCGCCGGAATCGTCCACTTCGGACGTGCGTCGAAATCGTCGACTTCGGACTCTTGCCGAAATCGTCGAATTTGGACTCGTGTCGGAATTGTCCAATATGGACTCAAATTGTATCAAAACATTTAGAAAATAATCATCCATCCGACGAGTTGATATGTTTCACGTACGCATCGACGAGTCGGATATGATTTAGCAAAACCTTAGATCCGTTCGGGGATTGTATGTTCGTGTAAAAGAAGTAGATGATCTTTTATACGACGTACAATTCTTGAATTGTCCCTGATTGGACAATTTGGGAATATAGTTATTTGTATTGCACTTACGTTTTTATTTTAACTGTTAACTAATTATTCTAAATTTCGGCAACATCTCTCTTGTTCTCCGATACGCGCCCAAATGATATGCATATTCAGAGAACTGTAGGGAGATGCTGGCAAAATTTAGAATGAAGTTAGCGGTTAAAATAAGTACTTAGTGCAATATAAATAACATAAATCCCGAATGGAATAAGACAATCTCACCTAAAGACATTAACCAAACAAATTGTCATTGATTGACAAAATCATGTCGGCTGATCGAAGTTGGATGTACCGACGTCTTGATCGTGGAGCTTTAACGAATGAGTTTCGATTAGGCGTAACGTACTTCCTAAATTTCTCCTATTCGAATCGGAATTTCGTTAGCATCGGTGATCAAATCCGATGTCCGTGCCGCATTTGTTCGAATGGACGATATTTGGATCGGGAGACTGTCACTCTGCATCTATATAGCAAAGGATTTGCACCAAGATATTTTCTATGGACTTGTCACGGGGAGTCACGCGAAGTCGGGACATCGAGCAATCCTGTCGTCCAGACATATGGTGAATCTTCCTCTGCTGGTGCTTCTTCATCCAGTCAATCTAATCCCTATAGAACTATGATACTTGATAGTCTTGGGGGTCAATTCCACCTGAATGATAATGTTGATCGGCCAGTTCTTCAGACATCAGTTCCACCAGATACTACAGTGGTTGATATCACAGAAGTACAAACTGCGGTAGAGATTGAATTACCGAATAATGAAGCTGCAGAATTTTACGAGATGTTGAAAGCTGCAGATGAACCTTTGTATGAGAATTGTCCTAAATACACTAGGTGTTCAGCAATGACACAGCTCCTAAACATCAAGGCCGATTGTAATATTAGCGGAGTTGCGTATGATCGAATTGCAGGATTGATTAATGGAATGCTGCCTACTGATAACAAGTTTGAGCCTACTTTTTATAAAACTAAAAAGCTGATGAGAAAATTGGGGCTTGGGTACGAAAAAATACACGCATACCAAAATAACTGCATTTTATATTATAAAGAAAATGTGCAGTTGGATAAATGCCCTGTATGTCAACATCCTCGTTACAAGGAGAAGAAATCGGTCCGACAGAAAAATATCCCGTTTAAGGTGCTTCGGTATTTTCCACTAACACCGAGGCTTCAAAGATTATTCATGTCAGAAAAGACAGCCCCCTACATGAGTTGGCATGCAAGAAGTCGTGATGATACAGTAATGACTCATCCATCTGACAGTGAAGCATGGAAATATTTGGATACATGTTATCCTTCATTTGCTAGGGATAGTAGAAATATCAGATTTGGATTGTGCACAGATGGTTTTAATCTGTTTGGGCATTCTACAACTCCTTATTCAGTTTGGCCGGTGCTGTTGACAGTTTATAATTTGCCACTGTCAATGTGTATGAAAGATGAATTTATTTATCTTTCGATGATTATTCCGGGTCCTAAGGGTCCGCGAAAAGAAATTGACATATTTCTCAGACCCTTGAAAGATGAATTGAAAACATTGTGGACCGAGGGAGCTGTCACTTATGATTGTCATCGGAAGCAAAACTTCAATTTAAAGGCCGCGGTCTTGTGGACAATCAATGATTTCCCGGCGTACGGCATGTTGTCTGGTTGGAGCACTCACGTCCGACTCTCTTGTCCGTATTGTATGGAACACTCTAAATCAATCAGTCTTCAGAACGGACGAAAAATCTCATTCTATGATTGTCATCATCGATTCCTACCGGCTAATCATCAGTATCGAAGGAATCATAATAAATTTACTAAGGGCATAGTCGAAAGAGATGGGCCACCACCGATGTTGTCTGGTGAACAAATGTTAGCACGTGTTTCAGCACTTCCAGATATAGTATTTTGGCCAAACACATAACTGGGTGAAAAAAAGTATCTTTTGGGAATTTCCCTATTGGAGTTCATTAGATGTCATGCACATTGAAAAAAATGTGTTTGATAATATTTTCAACACTTTGATGGATATTTTCGGAAAAACTAAAGATAATGTCAAAGCCCGACATGATATGAAAATACTTTGTAAAAGACCAAAATTGGAGTTACAAGAGGTCAACGGACGATATCTGAAATCGAAGGCCCTATATGTGTTAAATAAACAACAGATCAAAGATGTTTGTCAATGGGTAAAAGAACTCAGATTACCCGATGGATATGCTTCAAACTTATCTCGATGTGTGAACGTCGATGATTGCAAAATATCAGGGATGAAGAGTCATGATTGTCATGTATTCATGCAGAGATTACTTCCGATCGCATTTCGAGATCTTCTACCTGATAATATTTGGGGTCCGTTGACTGAATTAAGTATGTTTTTTAGAAACATCTGTGCAAATGTCCTTCGAGTCGAAGATATGTCAACACTTGAAAATAATATTGTTGAAATCATATGCAAGCTGGAGCAGTTTTTCCCTCCTGCATTTTTTGACTCGATGGAGCATCTACCGATACACTTGGCATACAAGGCACGAGTTGGTGGCCCCGTTCAATATCGGTGGATGTACTTATTTGAAAGATACATGAATCATATGAAGAAAAAAGTAAAGAACACCGCAGCTGTTGAAGGATCAATATCTGAATCGTATATCATCCAAGAAATTTCAACATTCTGCTCATTTTACTTTGAATCGATAGTACAGACAAGATTTGATCGTCTTCCACGTAACGACGACGGGGGTGTTCGACATTCAGATGGACGTTTAAATATATTTTGTCACTCTGGTCGTGCTTTTGGTTCTCGTCCATCTCGACACTTAAGCGATGAAGAGTATCATTTGGCACACTTGTATGTATTACTCAATTGTCCAGAGATTGAACAATTCATTAAAATATTTGACATTAAGATGGTGCAAAAATACTCTATTCACAACGATGAAGAATTGGAGAGATTACGGAATCGTGATTTCCCTACTTGGATTCAGATTACAGCAAAGATCACAGAGCTGAAATAGATGAAAGAATATTTGAGTTTGTTAGTGGACCGTCGCGACTTGTGTCGTGCTATAGCGGATATTTTGTTAATGGGTATAAATTTCACACGGTTTAATATGCATTTACAAATAAGACGATGAATGTTGGGGTCTGTGTGAAAGGGACAACCTATGTTGAATGTGATATGGATTTTTATGGACTGGTGGAAGAAGTGATAGAGTTGCACTACTTCGGCTTGAATTCAGTTATTCTATTTAGATGTCATTGGTTCGATACAACAGAAAGGGGCATGAAAGTTCATCCAAAATACAAACTTGTTGAGGTTAATTACAAATCTAAATTAGCAGCAAATGAGCTTTTTATATTGGCATCACAAGCCGAACAAGTATATTATGCGAAGTATCCTGCTCGAAATAAAGATAGAGCAGATTGGCGTGTAGTTTGTAAGACAAAAGGTAGAGGAAAAATTAATCCGATAGTAGGAGAAAATGAGCTGATACCTGATATGACAGATGGTTTCTATCAAGAAGATGATCCTCCTGTTGTAGATCGTATTATTCCAATACTCGAGGATGCAGACACAATGTCAATTCAATTAGAAGTTGAATATGCTGATGATGGCGATCATGAAATTGAGGAAGCTAGAGATGAAGAAGATGAAGAAGAGGAAGAAGAGGAAGAATTCGAAGACTATTATTCAGATGATGAGGAATAATTGTAAAGTATATATTTTATTAAATATATCTCTACTATGTATACAATAATCTGATTATATGTCTATTCAACAGATATGTCTGGTCGTGGTTATCGTCGCAAGAGAGCTTCGGAGTCTCCGATCGGTGAGACTCCTAAACTTACTCATGCTGCTGATCCTCCTGTTGCTGATCCTCATGCCGATGATACTGCCGAGGCTAGTACATCCAGACGCAAGCGGCCACGCGGGCCGAACAGGTGGCAGCCTCCACCAGCCACAGAGTCACGTAGATTTATCAGCGTGATTGTGGAGCGGTAATATATCATGAATTATGAATCATTACAAATTCATTATATCATAATATAATATTAAAATTTATTTTTGTTGTGCAGGTTCGAGCAAGAAGAAGTGCCGAGGAGCATTTCTTCTACTATTCGACGATACATGCACGGGGCATGGCCTACGTGGTCTCACGTGCCGAGCGAGCACGTCGACATGTTATGGCGCGAGTTTGAGGCATGTATTATTATTATTTTTACATGCATGATGATTAATATTGGTACTAATATTATTATTTTGCAGGCTCGCTATACATGGGCCGAGGACCAAAGGCCCTTCATTTACGCTGCCTGGGAGGCTATTTCCCGGGCAAGGTACAACGGGCAGCTGGGGCAGGCTCGGTCCCAGGCGATGGCCCGAGCTGAGACCACTAACATCGCGGAGACTCGGGGATACAACCCCGATTGGATTACTCCGGATATATGGGACCAGCTCGTGGGAATATGGTCGACGGATCGATGGCAGGAGGTTTCTCGGAATGCGGCTAGAAATCGCATGTCGGGGGGAGCAGCGCGTCACACCGGCGGCTCTGTTGCATTTGCAGTGCACGCAAACCGTATGGTAAGTATACCTTTTAATTATATATTTTATTTATTACTATGTGTACTAATTAATGTATTTGTTTTGTAAATGTAGACGATGGTGTCGGATGACGGGACTGCCCAGCGACCCTCCCCGATGGCGGTGTTTGAGCGGACTCACCGTCGAGCACATGGGACGGGGGAGTACATCGACAATCGCGCTGCATACATTATGATAACTATATATTTGTTTAAATTATTCATTATATATTTATAATTTAAGTTTTATGATAAATATTAAATAAAAAATCAAACTCGAGTAGGAGACCTACAGCCAGACGGTGGTGCAGCGTGGGGGCACCCCCGAGGACTTTGACGCAGCAACGTGGGTCGAGGCCGCAGGTGGCTGGGACCATGGCCGCGTATATGGCTTTGCAGATAGTGGTCATGTGCGAGCTGTACTAGGGCCACTTGGGGCACCGACCCCTCCGGTCGCTGGTGAGCGGTCGTCCACCTCTAGATCCAGTTATGATCATAGTAGCAGAATAAGGACTCTAGAGGACACGGTCGCGCGTCAGACTGAGATAATGGAGCGCCAGAGTCAGATGATGGCGGATATACAAGTTATGCTACGCAACATGTCAGGTCATCCCGAAGCAGGCATCTCTTCGGCATCATCTAATCCATCGTCCTCGAGTCAGTCCACGCCGGTGTAAACTCAAGCACTCTAGACCCCACCATATGATCCAGACCATCCTCCATCGTCATCGTGAGATTTTTTTATATTGACTTTGTTACTGAGATATTGGACTTGTTTAATTTATTTTGTTTGGATATTGATACTTCAATTTTGCATTTGAATAGTTTTTATACTATTGTGGATAATTATCAATATAAATATAATTGTTTTGATGTATATATTGGTGTATTTGTGATGTGTGAATGAATGTGTGTATGAGTGTATGGGTGTGTGAGTTATGTATCAGATAATGTATCAATGTATCAATGGAAATTTGAAATTTGAAATTTTTTCGTTACCAGGTTCACATCATCAGCAACGGCTTTCCCACGGCCGTCCGTGGGAAAGCCATTGCTAAAAGTGTATCGAAAGCCGTTGTTGATGACCTACAGCAACGGCTTAGCGACGGGATTTTACTAACGGCATTGTTACGGGCTCACCGACCGTTGCTATTAATGTTATCCGCAACGGCTTTAGGTCCGTGGCAAAACCGTTGCTGATAATATTTTTAGCAACGGCCCGAGCGGCCGTTGCTGATCCGTTGCTAAGTTATCAGCAACGCGATTTTCTGCCACGGCTCCATTGCAACGGCTCCGGCCGTTGCTGATGCTCTTCAGCAACGGCTCAGCAACGGTATCAGCCGTTGCTGATGCCCATTTTTCTAGTAGTGGTGGCTCTACCTGAGCCCTCTCAAAACAATACAATATCATATCCATAACATTAGGCAAGTACGGTTGTAAGTAGCTTGTCATCTCAAACAGTAAATATAGCACGATGCATGATTTAGTCTACGCATATAGCATCAACAAAAATGCATCTGAAATTGCCAATAAGTGTGCGAACAAATCCATCACATGCACTACTAAAAAATAGTTCAATTGCTACCAGTGTCAGTGACGAACGACAGGGCCATTGTTAACGGCGACGACCTACCAACGGTTCAAGAAGCCGTCGCTCATAAGGTAACATCGGCAAAGGTTACGTGACGACACTTGCAACCGTCGCATATTACACAAACCTGTGAGACGTTTCAGAGATGGTCGCTCGATGCCATTGCTGATAAGTAGGAGGCGTATACCCGGCGGGAAAATGAAGCACTTATCAGGGATAGTTTAGCGATGGTTGGTGCGGTCGTCTCTGATAAGTGTTTTTAATTACGTTTGCACCCATCCCTCTTCTTTCTCCTGCTCTCTTCTCTCTCTTTTCCCTCTCTCTTACTCTGTCACGCCCCAACTTAGGGTCACGTGACCGGCTAGGGTATACGTGCCTATACCCCGCAGCCTATCCCGTGCACATGCCAACACATAATAAATCATAGCGGAAAGAATAACAGATTTTTATTATGAACGTGAAACCAAAACAGATACCATATGCATTTAAGAAGTAAAGTTTTTAGCAAAATATCTAAAGTGCGAAAATAAGTAAATCAAAGTTCAACAGTTTTCTTTAACAAGTGAAATCTGAATGAAAGACATGAATGTTCCCAAGGGACTACAATTCCAAAATACTAAAACACAAGTCCATGACAAATCTACCAAAGACTCGACTACGACCCCTAACTAGGACTGCTATGAGATCAATGTGGCTCCTCTACCCTCCAGCCGCGCCAAGTGCTCCAGCCCACCTCACTGGTCAGGCTTTGCAAAAAAAGAAGAAGAAATAAACAACGGGTGAGTTCAAAAGAACTCAGTGAGAGGTTCTACCAACCCCCACCATAAAAATCAACCACATAGATATATGAATAGATGCACCTGTCTCATACAGGGAAAATGCAAGAAGTGATATGATTAGCGAACAAATCATCTGGCCATCACATGCCCAAAGGCAAACCTATTCACTTAGCAATGAAGCACAATAGGCCTCAGCCTACTCGTGCCGTGCCGTAAGGCAACAAATCACACTAAAGGGTTATGAGGATAATCAGGATTAACCAATCCAAGCTTATCCTATAATCATACCCTTAAAGATACCATAGGAATAATTGGGATTCTCCCATCCAAACTTATTCCTTAAAATAAAGAAACTTGGGAACAATTGGGATTCGCCGATCCGAACTTGTTCCTTAAATAATCGTAGGAATAATCAGGATTTGCCCATCCGAACTTATTCCTTAAACACAGGTTGGGAATTAACCATCCAACCATTCGGGCCGAGCCCGCAATCTGGCTCCCGTCCGAGCCTCTCCGCCATTCAAAAAGATATGGTGCTAACAAGACCTAAGTCAAGTGTCTCCTACTGTGTCTTAGGGGTGTCTTTACTGGGAAACGCCGCAACACTCTATACCTGATCCCGACGCCTAGACTCGTAATATCATCAACCCATGATGTTTTATTTCGTACAGATAATTTATTTTGTTGGCTCTTAACAGATTATGCTGCCCATTGAATTTTAATTATACAATTAAAATTTTCATTGCCGAAATTAGGGTTTTGTATAGAGATTTTATTTTCAGTTTACTGTTGAGCCCAAAATTGGTGCCCCCAAGCCGAATCTGATTTACAAAGTATGTCATATGGTTCCAAACTATATTTTCTGGTTAAAATGATTGATTACACAACTATGTTCAGTTAACTATACGCATCACAACATAGATTACAAAATCAGCCGTGAATTAACAATTTCAGCATGAAATTTCAGCAAGTTTGAGTTTTCAGCATGTTAAGGTAATTAATCCGAAAATCACAGTAATTAAATCCTATATTACCACCACAACAGATTTATAACATCAAGATAAATCATACAAAAATTAAATCATAATTCCTAATCAAGACTTAGCATGCGTCCCCATCATCTTTAAACCAAGACTCAAGCTTCAAAACCAAGAACCCCAAACATGACATCAAGATTTAATCTTTTCACATGCAAAACATAGATTCATATACTGAAAATTTATATCTAGATACAAATCATGCATTGGCATTATAGAAACTTAATTAAGATAATTAATCCAAAGCCTAGATCTCAAAAACCATCACGAACTTCTCTTAGGCATTTTAACGAACACGTTGAGGACAACCCGTCTCCCACCTTGACCGAGCCTCCCTAGGGTAGTCCTAGGGCTGACGCACCACAAAGTGGGGTCTTTGGGCTCCTCTTTCATGGCAATACGTGAAAACGACAACAAAACTTCAAGAACCAACAGAAAATTCGACAAGAATTTTTCAATCTCCAACAACGGCTCAAGAACACAAGAAAATTCAAGAAAGGGCGAGGGAAGATCCTCTCTCTTGATTAGGAAGAAGGAAAGAGAGAATTTTTTCGATCAGGGGCTTCCGAATCCCAACCACACCACACCGCACGGTGGCGGCTCGGCTCCACCCAAGAGCCGGCGGCTCCAAGAGAGGGGAAGAGGGGCAACGGCTCCTCTTCTCCTCAACAACCCGGCTTCTCGAGAGAGAGAGAGAGAGAGAGAGAGAGAGAGAGAGAGAGAGAGAGAGAAAGGTGACTCGGCTGTGGCTTGGCTTCTTGAAGAGGGGGAGGCGGCGGCTCCCCTTCTACTTCTCTTCTCTTATGCAGCTCATTCCAACCCTAACCTAATGCTCAACCCGCATTCACCTTAAGCCTGGGTCCAAATCCGCTAACTCCTCAACCCAAACTAACCCCATGACAAATACAAACATCAATCATATGTGCACCCATGCAATACAATTTAATAAATTAAGCACATAAAATATAGAATCCATGGATCAACTTACCCGAGCTCTCAAGCTCGCACCGAATCACAAGTTGACTCGGCTCAACCTCGAACTAGCCCACTAGGCTGGCAACACAAAATAAATAACATAAATCAGAAAAAATATCTAGGATATTACAATTCTCCCTCCTTAGGGAAAATTCGTCCTAGAATTTTAGCAAGGCTTAAGGACTTACCAAATTCTCAAACAGCGAAGGATATTGCTCCCTCATATCTTGGTCTACCTCCCAGATGGCCTCTTGCCCGAAATGGTGCTCCCACCTGACCTTTAGCAAGGGAATCTCCTTGGATCTCAATTTTCTGATCTGACGGTCTAACACCGCAACTGGTCGTTCCTCTTAAGAGACTGTTGAATCCACCTCCACCGTGGTAGGCTCAATCACATGGGACTCATCCAGAACATACTTCTTCAGCATGGATACATGCAACACTGAGTGCACTCGATCCATATTGGGAGGTAAGGCCAACTCATATACCACAGCTCCTCTACGCCCGAGAATAGGAAACGGCCAATGAACCTAGCGCTTAGCTTCCCTCTCTTGCCAAACCTCACCACCCCTTTCATAGGGGATACCTTGAGGAACACCATGTCCCCCTCAGCAAACTCTACCTCCCTGGCCTTTCCATCAACATACATCTTCTGGTGACTCTGGGCTGCCAACAACCTCTCTATGATTAGTTTCACCTTTTCTACTATCTCCTCAACTAGGTCGGGTCCCATTATAAGGAAATCTCCTACGTCAAACTAGCCTACAGGCGACCTGCATCATCGCCCACACAATGCCTAAAAAGGGGCCACCCCGATTCTGCTATGATAGCTATTATTATAGGCAAACTCAATGAGGGACAAATGTCTCTCCCAATTGCCCTCCAAATCTAGGACACATGCTCTCAGTATATCCTCCAATGTCTGAATAGTCCGCTTCGACTGAGCATCTGTTTGAGGGTGAAATGCAGTACTGAACCGGACCTGAGTGCGCGCCCAACGCCTCCTGGAAAGACTGCCAGAATCAAACTGTGAACTGAGTACCCCGATCTGAGATGATCATAATAGGGACACCATGATATGCGACGATCCGATCAAAAAACAACCTCGCATACTGCTCAGCTGAAAAGATCGTCCTGACTGGTATTAAATATGTCATCTTGGTTAGGCAATCCACCACCACCCAGTTGGAATCATTGCCCTTCCCCGACTTCGGCAACCCTGTCACAAAATCCATTGTTATCTTTTCTCATTTCCATTCCGGCACTTCTAAGTTCTGGAGTAATCCTGTCGACTTAAGATGTTCGGCTTTCACCTGCTGACATACTAGACACTTAGACAAAAACTCGACCACCTCTCTCTTCATGCCCTTCCACCAGCCAATAATTTTGCCTTTAGTCACTGTACATTTTTGTGGCTCCTGGATGCATGGTATATGATCGTGCAATCATAGTCCTTCAAGAGTTCAAGCCACCTTCTCTGCCTCAAGTTCAATTCCTTTTGGGTGAGCAAATACTAGAGGCTCTTATGATCGATGTATAACTCACTAGCCTCACCATAAAGGTAGTAACGCCATAGCTTAAGTGCGAACACCACTACTGCCAGCTCAAAATCATGAGTCAGGTAATTCTTATTGTGGACCTTTAACTGACGGGAGGCATAAGCTATCACCTTGTCATTCTACATCAAAACACAACCCAAGCCGACCCGAGAGGCATCACAATAAACAACAAACTCTCCCGAGCCTGATGGTACAACTAGAATCGGTGCTGACGTCAAACAGTCCTGGAGCTTCTGAAAGCTCGCCTCTGCACCATTCATAAAGATATGTCGCTACGGGTGTCTCTTAGGGGTGTCTTTACTGGGAAACGCCGCAACACTATATGCCCGATCCTGACGCCAAGACCCGTAATATCATCAACCCATGAGGTTTTATTTCATTCAGATAATTTATTTTGTTGGCACTTAACATATTATGCTGCCCCTTGAATTTTAATTATACAATTAAAATTTCCATTGCTGAAATTGGGGTTTTTTGGGGGGTTTTATTTTCAGTTTACTGTTGAGCCCAGAATTGGTGCCCCCAACCGAATCTGATTTCCAAAGTGTATCTTATGGTTCCAGACTATATTTTCTAGTTAAAATAATAGGTTACACGACTATGTTCAGTAAACTATACACATCACAACAGAGATTACAAAATCAGCCTTGAATTAACAAATCTCAGCATGAAATTTCAGCAAGTTTGAGTTTTCAGCGTCTCAAGGTAATTAATTCTAAAATCACAGTAATTAAATCCTAAATTACCACCACAAGAAATTTATAACATCAAGATAAATCATACAAAAATTAAATCATAATTTCTAATCAAGACTTAGCATGCGTCCATATCATCTTTAAACCAAGACTCAAGCTTCAAAACCAAGAACCCCAAACATGAATATCCATGGCATCAAGATTTAATCTTTTCACATGCAAAACATAGATTCATATGCTGAAATTTTATATCTAGATAGAAATCATGCATTGGCATCATAGGAACTTAATTAGGATAAATAATCCAAAGCCTAGATCTCAAAAACCATCAAGAACTTCTCTTAGGCATTTTAACGAACACCTTGAGGGCAACCCGACTCCTACCTTGGGCGAGCCTCCCTAGGGTAGTCCTATGGCTGCCGCACCCAAAAGGGGGGTCTTCGGGCTCCTCTTTCATGGCAATACGTGAAAACGACAATAAAACTTCAAGAACCAATAGAAAATTCGACAAGAATTTCTCAATCTCCAACAACGGCTCAAGAACACAAGAAAATTCAAGAATGGGGGAGGGTAGATCCACTCACTTGATTAGGAAGAAGGAAAGAGAGAATTTTTCCGATCAGCAGCTTTCGAATCCCAACCACACCACACGGCGGCGGCATGGCTACATCCAAGAGCCGGCTGCTCCAAGAGAGGGGAAGAGGGGCGGCGGCTCCTCTTCTCCTCAACAACCCGGCTTCCCAAGAGAGAGAGAGAGAGAGAGAGAGAGGTAGGCGGCGGCACCAACAAGGGGGGCGACAGCTCCCCTTCTACTTCTCTTAGCTTATGCGACTCAATTAGGAGGTTTATAATCCCCTCCCAACCCTAACCTAATGCTCAACCCGCATCTGCTTCTAGCCCGGGTCCAAACTCGCTAACTCCTCAATCCAAACTAACCCCATGCTAAATACAAGCATCAATCACATGGACACCCATGCAGTACAATTTAATAAATTAAGCACATAAAATATAAAATCCACGGATCAACTTACTCGAGCTCTCAAGCTCGCATCGGACCACAAGTTGATTCGGCTTGACCTCGAACTAGCCCACTAGGCTGGCAACACAAAACAAATAACAGGAAATCAGAAATAATATCTAGGATATTACAACCTCGTCGCCGCCCGTCCTATTTCTCGCCATTGCCATCCTCTCCTTCTTCCCCGGGTCTCCCTCACTATCGTCACCGGGACTTGTAGCTATCGTCGCAATCTCCATCGCCCTCAGATCTCAATCAGTGTCACTATTGCCCTGCACGCGTCATCGCTGCTTTTCTCGCAACGCTACCGTCTCCGGGTGTCCCTCGCGACCAATCTTTGGGCCACTAACAATCTCCCCTTCGGGTAATCCCCTCCCTCCTCTTCTTCGGCCGGCTGGGGCCGAAACCCTAGGTTTCACCCCCGTCGGCCAACATTATTATTTTTACTTTGTGTTAATTTAGGGTTAATTAGTATTAATTTTTAGTTAGTGTTAATTATTTTTAGTTAATTTTTAGTTAATTAATATGTTAATTAGGGTTATTAATCTATTGATTAGTGTTATTCATATATTAATTAGGGGTTTTAGTGTTAATTTTATGTTAGTTAGTGTTATCAATTTGTTAATTAGGGTTAATTAATATCGTTAATTAATTTTAGTCAGTGTTAATTTTTATATTAATTAGTGTTAATTTTTTATGTTAATGTTAGTTAGTTAAACCTTAATTTAATTAGTTAATTCAATTAAGGTTAGTCCAATACTCGAGACGATGACACTAAGTTAGTTCAATTAGAGGAAAAATATCAAACCATTATGGACGTTGGCGCCGATGTTAGGGCCAAAACCTAAGGACTCACGCCGACGTTCACTGTGGACTTGCACCTATGTCGTCCACTGTGGACTCGCACCGATGTCATCCACTGTGGACTTGCGTCGTAATCCACAAACAATAATTATGATAAGTTGATACATTTCATGTATACATCGACGAGTTGGATATGATTTTGCAAAATCTTAGATGTGTTCGGGGGTTATATGTTCATGTAAATGAAGTAGATGATCTTTCATATGACGTACAACTCTTGAATTGTTCATAATTGGACAATTTGGAAACATAGTTATTTGTATTTCATATAGTTTTTTATTTTAATAGTTATACATTTATAAAATTTGGCTATTGTATCTCCCTTATTCTTTAATATGCGCCCAGATGATGTGCGTATTTGGAAATTGTCGGGAGATGCTGCCGAAATTTAGAATGAAAAACAATTAAAAGGAATACTTAGTGAAAAATGAATAACATGAATCCCGAATGGAATATGACCATCTTACCTATAATCATTAACTGATCAAGATATTGTCATTGATTGACAGAATCATGTCCGGTGACCGAAGTTGGATGTACTAGTGATTTGATCGTGGAGCTATAACGAATGAGTTTTGATTAGGCATAACCTATTCTTAAATTTCCCGTATTCGAATTGAAAATTTGTTAGTAGTGATCAAATCCGATGTCCGTGCCGGAATTGCTCGAACGCAAAATTTTTAGATCGGAAAACTATCACAATGCATCTATATACAAAAGGATTCCCACTAAGATATTATCTTTGGAATTGTCACGGGGAGGTACGTGATGTCGGGATGTCGAGCAATCCTGTTGTTCAAACTCATTGTAAATTTTCTTTTGCTAGTATTTCTTTATCCAGTCCCTTTAATCCTTATAGAACAATGATACTTGGTAGTCTTGGCGGTCAATTCCACTTGAATGATAATGTCGAGCCAGTTACTTAGACGTAAGTGAAACCAAATACTACGGGTGTTGATGTCATAGAAGAACAACCTGAGACAGAGATTGAATTGCCGAATAAAGATGCCACAAAATTTTACGAGATGTTGAAATATGTCGATGAACCTTTGTATGAGAATTGTCGTAAATACACTAGATTTTCAGCAATGACACAACTCCTGAACATCAAATCCGATTGTAATATCAGTGTGATTGTGTTTGATCGGATTGCGGGCTTTATCAATGGAATGCTATCTCCAGATAACAAGTTTGAGCCAACTTTTTATAAGATGAAAAAGTTGATGAGAATATTAGGACTTGGGTATGAAAAGATACATGCATGCCCAAATAACTGTATTTTATATTATAAAGAAAATGCATATTTGGATGACTGTCCAATATGTCAACATCCTTGTTGCAAGGAGAAGACATCGTTCCGACAGAAAAATATCCCGCTTAAGGTGCTTCGGTATTTTTCACTGAGACCGAGGCTTCAAAGAGTATTCATGTCGGAAAAGACTGCCCCTACATTAGTTAGCATACAAGAAGTCGTGATGATATAGTAATGACTCGTTCATCTGATAGAGAAGCATAAAAATATTTGGATAGATGTTATCATTCTTTTGCTAGGGATACTAGAAATATCAGATTGAGATTGTGCACGGATGAACTGGATCGACTAGCACTTTGGGTCTGGCCGCATTAGGCCCAAAAGCGCCACTCTCATGAACCAAACTCAAGTCAAGCCAAGACTACCTGGGGGTTCCACCCGACCATACAAGGACATATGGCAAGTAGTGTCATTCCTTAACAAATTTTGTGCCATTGTGTTAATTTGTTGTGCCTCCATTGTGTTTGGTGTTGAGACATTTTTTTTAAAAAAAGTAGACTTGTCATCGGGGCAAAAATCATTATATAAACTTCTACATTATATAGCTTGGATTGATCATTTCATGTAGGCCAGCTGTAGTGGTCATGAGGGGATGATACTGTGCTGCTCATCGGGGACAATACATGGGGTTTGTAGACAGTCTGAGCTACTACTTTGGGCCCAGTGTTTAAACTGGTCAGGTTGACAAACCAATTACTTAGTTGAGCGAGATTCTAACACTGATGCACAAATTTTAAACCTCAAGAAATGTAAGCCAAATGGTGAAATGAGAAGCGAAGGAACTCAGGAGTTAAACTCCGCAGGAATTCGGGTATTAACTTCCACAGTGCAAATGACGAAAGAAGACATTTTATTACTTTACAGCTCAAATAAGTCATAGGGGCAATTGTGTAATTTTGCCTTCTTTTAAATTTCAAATGTAATAAATAGCGCTGACCGCTAACTTGAACAGTGATCGTCTTCATTTTTCTCTCTTTTTGAGATACAATCTCAAGTTAATAAAGTTTTTCCTCAAGCTTCCGTTTGTGAGTGATTGTGTCCATGAATTCTATCAAGAAAAGACATAGGATCCACTTTAATGAATATATTCTTATCTTGCAATTCTATAAAAAAATCTTTCTTCAACATCTTATCTTCAATTCCTTAGCTAGTTTCAACTTATTCAGCTTTAGAAATCAGATGTAATGCTATATCTACAACTGAAGACAAGGTTCTACTATGCCGACTTAATCCAACACTGCCAGAGAAAATGTGGAAGCACTCAAGCTCCAGTGTGGTCTCTGCTACAGATCCCAGTAACTTCTCCATCTCAAGCATCTTGAAATTTTCAATATTTTCTCTGTTTGATTCCATCATCCAAATCGCTTGTTCAATCACAAACCTTCTTATTCTTGGAACCTTTATTTCTGGATAGGTGTATTCCTTTAGTATCTCTACGAGCTTCTTCACAAGATCAATCTCCTTAATGCTAGCTTGCTTAAGCACTTGGGCAAATTCATTATGTTTAGGATCGTCCAAGAGTTTGCACATCTGTGTTGTTAGACCAATAGACACCTCTAGTAGTTTCTCCTTCGTCTCCATAACAGCTTTCAGTACCTGTTCAAAGAAAAAGAACGAGTATTGTAAGGACTAAAGAAGCATGATGCATGCTGGGAATGATTTGACATTTTGGCTTAATATAAATGGTAGTTCTAGTTGATTCATGTGTTCTACTTGTTGAAGAATTTGTAGGTTCAGTTTCAAATTCCAAGATTCAAAATTTAGTAGTAAATCTGTTTCTTTAATGAGCACAATGTTAAATTCTTTCAGGTGGTACTAAATGCTCATTTGAATCAAAGTAAATATAATTGATAGAATCAATGAGTCCTGATATATTCAAGTCCAGATGGAGAAGCTTACAGTGGGTAGGGCTGCAGTGATTCCCTTCAGCTGTTCAGAGCATGAATTTCTACTATGGGCACACAAATTTCGCAGAATCCTCGAAGCATTTATCTGAACAACAGGGTCCCTGAGTGCTTCAGTGAGTGGATACAACACGGCCGTTTCCTTGAAGATACGATCACAGTTCTTCTTGCAATCCAGTGCTAGCATTGCCAATGTCTCCCCTGCTTCATTCCGCAACAAGTTCAACTTGTCATCCTCTACTACTCCTGGCTTCAAGAAGGTAGATAAAAGCAGCTTGATAATTCCACCGGTTCTTCCAATTGTCTCCTTTGCATCCTCATCCATGGCCAGGCTTTTTAGTATCTCAATTCCATGAGTTTGCAGAACCAAATGGCTCTCCCCATACTGTAGGATCTCCCTTATGTTGCTCACTGTGAATACGATTTCCGATATCTCCTGCCGGAGGGCCTTTCCGGTGTTCCCAGTTGTGCTCACCAGCATCTTCACTACTTGCAACGATCTCTTTACTGTTTCAATCTGAGAGACTGATGCTTGATCATTTCTGAGAAGAGTTCTGCTTGCGCTGGTGAGGTCTATGATCTTGGGCAGGAGACCTCTGGCATTCCCAATTTTTCCACAATTGTTATGGTCTGTGGCAAGCTTCTTCAGAATCCGTAGGCCGAGAAGATTAAATGTTGAATAGTCGTAGTTCGTATTGTAAGTGTACGATCTCTCATTCAGTTCATGGGGTGTCAGATCGGATTTCCTGCCGCTGTGCAGCAAGGATGATATTGATTCCAACGCTCCTGGAATTCCGGCAACTCTAAGCGCGTTTTGCTTCTTCCCTGCAAGCTTTGATACGATTTCAGCTGCACACCTTCTGATTTCTTCTTCGTCTGGATTCCTCCAATTGAGCATATCAATCAGTCTCTCGATGACCGAAGTGGAAGTCCCAATCTTCCTCAGCGTGTCGTAGGCGAACGGCTGATTGATGGCAATTTTTTGCAGGATTTGGACGCCAATGAGTTGTTCATCACGGAAGTCGGAGTTCAAGAGTTCCTGGGCGAAGGTCACCAGGTCCATCTTTAAGCCGTCAAAGGCGGTGCCATTGATGCACTTGGAGTACGTATCATAGAAGAATCTTCTAATTGCTACGATTCCGGATGTTCCAAGGCGATAATCTTCGCTCACAGTCTGCAGCAGATTGCAATAGGAGATCTTCCACTCCCAGTAGGCCTTCTCCATCAAGTAAATAATGGCTTCAGCGAGAGCCAGAGCATAGAACAAATGGAGCGCTTTATTTCTGTTCCTGCTCTCGTGTAATACTTCGCCGAAGTCGCGCTGAATGAGACGAATCAAGGAGAGAGCAATGCAGGCAATGGCCGACGCGACTTGAAGCCATGAGAGGGCTCTGCCAATGTTCTTCGCCACGAACACCCAGCCGACGTACGGTAGAAGGGGCACATCAGGAGTGTTCCATGTCCGCTGCTGTCGTGTATTTTCTGCGCCGCCAAGGCCATTGTTCGCCGTCGGAGTCGACGCGGCTTCCGTCGTGGCTCTTCGCCTCGAGCTGCCGGGTTCTCTTTCGAAGACGGAGAAGGGATGCGCGGCAGCCTTGACGGCCCGGACGAAGAACCGCGAGCTGGACTGCAGCGCCCGGATACTGTACCTCCCGCCAGCCGCGGCGAGCGTCCCTGTCGACTGATGCTGCCAACTCAGCTCGTGGCTACGACTGAAGATTCTAGTGCTCTCGGTGACGAGGATGATGGTAACGAACACGAAGTCCTTGGGCTCGAGCGTGATAGCGAATCCGCCGAGGAGGACGACGGTGGCCCAGACGAAGGCCAGCGTGCCGAGGCCGCTCGCGGACTTCTCGAGCAGGGCGAGGCGGAAGGCGAAGAGCGTGAGCTTCTTCTCAGGGGCGTCGGCGACTGCAGCACGGCGGACGCGGGGCGTCGGGGTACTGGAGTCGGAGTAAGGGGCGAAGAAGGATGGGCGGCTGTCGGCAAGGTTGCTGACGCGCACAGGAAGTTGGACGAACACGCTTGCCGCGTTTTCCTGCTTCTGCTCCATAGCAATCGATCTTTAAGCTACAATGGAATGGATTTGTTTGTGCAGCGATCTGGTGGAAGAACCCAAATTATTGCAGCTGCAAGAGGAAGAATGATAGTAACATGTTTGATTAATTCACTTCAAAATGAATGCAATTTGGTGGTTGAGCATCAATTTTTCTTAATTGTTGGGATCTTTGCTTTGTGTTAGCTGTATTAAGACTCTTCTTCTCATATGGATCACCTAACTGCCAAATAAAATGATGGCACGAAGAATCTGATTGGCTTTTTTGTGTGCTTGACTTGCAATTTTGAGTCTTCCATATGGAATTTCCTGGTTGTCACTACTTAATTAATTAGATCGCAATAATTATGTTTTCGTCACAGTGGCTCGAAAGAGATAGTATATATCGACTTTTGACTTTGTAACTTCATTATAATTCACGTGGTTTACGTAAACTATGTTCCAACGCAAATAATTAACTAACGACATGAGGCAGCGTAAAGTTCGGATCAAACCAAAGTTTTAATTATATATATTTTTTAATTTTTAAAATTAATTTCATATCAGATTTAATTTTTTAATTAATTTTTAAATGACTCGAACCTAATTAAGTTTTTCAGTTAAATTTATTTTTTAATTAAATATAAATTTCGGGTGTAATTAGATTTTTTAATAAATATCTGAAAGTCAATGTGAACCTAAAATTTCAAAAATATAAACCGAAAATTGAACCTATTTGGAGTGAATTTGGATAGATTCTTATTCCGGATATATTCCATGATCGATTATTTCCCCTCACCCGTTGCAAAAGAAGGAATTTGTTGCAGATATAGTCTAATCCATCATCAATTTTTTTTTCTGCACTCGTTAGGAATTCGTTGCAGATATAGTCTAATCCATCATCAATTTTTTTCTCCACACGTTAGAAATTTGTTGCAGATATAATCTAATCCATCATCAATTCCCCCCCCCCCCAACCCGTTCAAAAAAAGGAATTTTTTGCGGATATAGTGCCCGACCTCAACACATGCTGACTCAGATTGTATTATTCGATAATTCACTGTCATTTCTAGGGCTGTCCATTCGGTTCGAACCGAACCGAACCGAACCGAACAAGCCCAAACCGAAATTTTTTCTTTACCCAAACCGGAACCCGAACCCGAACCGAACATTTCCTAACCCGATTTAACCCGAACCGAAATAATTCGGTTCGGTTCGGTTTTCAACCCGAAAACCGAATTTTTAATTAATTTGATTAAAAATTAAAAATTAAAAATAATTATTTAATACTTATTTACTTAATTCAGTTAAAAATTAAAAAAAAAAATATTTTTTTAATTAATTCGGTTTTCGGTTCGGGTCGGTTCCCGAATTCCGGGAACCGAATCCGAACCGAAATACAAATTTCGGTTCGGTTCGGGTCAAAGAACCGAACCTACAATGGTTGAAACCGAACCGAACCGAAAATTTCGGTTCGGTTTTTCGGTTCGGTTCGGGTTGAACCGAACAGTGGACAGCCCTAGTCATTTCCGAGATACGCCCAAGTACATGTGTGCATGCAGGTATTTGATCATGTCAATAATTTTTTATTATTATAATAAGGTTTTATTATTTTAATTAATTAGTCAATGAGTAATTTAGTTGTTGTATTTCAAATCCTACTTGTGTATATAGAGTTAATTAGTTAGAAGGTCAACTTGGCTGTAATATCAAATAATCTTAGAATTAATAGTCTCGAATTAATAATATCTAACGTCTCAACTCGTGTGTATAGATTAGATGGACCAAATTTACAATTAACAGTCTAGAGTAGATTTTATGGGCTTGTCTTGTGGACAGAGATTCTTGCATCATCAAGTTCGATTTTGAGCACGCATTTGATTCCGTTAGTTGGAAATTTATTGTAGACATGCTGATTGCAAGAGGTTTCCTAGCCAATTGGATATGTTGAATTTCTAATCTTCTTAAATCTTCATCTTCTGCGGTCCTCGTAAATGGATTACGCGGGCAACCCTATCGGCCACAAGAGGGACCTCCGGCAAGAAAATCCCATTTCTCCTCTCATTTTTAACTTGGTTGCTGACATTCTTTCTAGACTGATAAGTCGAGCTGTCCACCCGGACTTAGTTCATGGAGTTTTACAGGGCTACCTCCCGGAGGCAATTTCCCATGTCCTCTTCGCCGACGACTTAATCATGATTTGCAAGGCTGAAGCTATCTGCTTCGATCGCATCAAACTCCTGTTTAAATGTTTCGAGCTCTCCTCCGGCCTTCGCCTCAATATCAACAAAACTTGTGTTATTCATATAAATGGTGATGATCAGATCGCTTCTAGCATGACTTCGATTCTTGGTTGTAATGTGGGCATCTTTCCGCTCAAATACCTCGGTCTTCCCCTCAGAGTTGGTAGACTTCTCAAGTAGGATTGGCATAATCTTATTGCCAAGCATGACAAAGTTCTTGCCTCTTGGCAAGGGATGAATTTCTTAAGAGCAGGTAGACTTACTCTCATCAATAGTACTTTGACTAGTCAAGTCTTCTACATGCTTTCTATTTTTGCTGCTCTAAAATGGGTCATCAAGTCCTTAGATCAGCGACGAAGATAATTTTTTTGGTGTTGGTCTAGAGGTAACACTTCTCGTGGCAAAGCTCTCGTTAACTTGTCCTCTCTTTTGGGGGATATTTTGGAGGGTGGCCTTGGTCTGCTTGACTGATAGCTGAACAATAAGGCTTGTCTTGTCAACTGGATTTGGAAAATCTAGAACAAAAAAGATTTACTATGGACCTCCCTGCCATTATCCTTCTATTCCACTTCACTTGGACTCGGTTCTATGGATAGAGCTCGTTTATCTCCCATTTGGAAAGATATCTATGCTCTTTCCGATATTTTTGGTTAGATCATTGGAGTGGTTGCATCTCTCTCAGCAGGAAATATCCTCTATTGTTCTCAGTTCCGGTCGAACCAAATTCTTTTATTTGGGACCTTAAGGTGCTTAATGCGGATGGTCGGCCTTATGGGTGGAACATTCAGTTTTCTAATTTCGTTCCAATTGAGGATGTTTTTCATTTGAACTCAGATATCCAGGACTATCTCTAGTGCTCCGGAGAGGATGAAGTACTTTGGAATTGGACTTCCTCAAAGGTTTTTTCTACAAGCTCCCTGTACATCTTAAATTACCGCAGCATCAAATATCAAATGGCTACTTTCATTTGGCCACCTTTGTGCTTGAGAAACATCTCTATTTTCACGACATGGGTTACAGGAGGAACCTACTTGTCTTTTTTGCTCATCTGAAGCAGAGACTCATGACCATCTCCTTCTTCACTGTTCATTCACACGGTCTGGATGGGCTAGGATGTTGTCTTTCACATCCCTGGACTCCTTCCCTCTTTCTTACCGGCCTTGGAAGTCACGTTGTTCGGACTCACACTCGGTTAAATTGCTTAAATACAAAGCTATTATGATTTGGAGATGGAAGATTTGGATGGAACGTAACTATCATTGCTTTGACTCTCGCACACGTCATCTTTCAGAGGTCGCCATGGACGGCGCTATTTTATTTGAGCTGGCTTCTTGTCATCTTTTGCCTTTAGTTTTTTCTTGTATTTTTTCTTGTATTTTTTTCTTTTTTTTTCAATTTCCTCTCTTCGCTAACATTTGTATTTCTTAAATCTCCTGATAAATACAAGGTTCATACATTCAAATTTTTTTTACAATGGTGCAACGTGGCGTACCACCAACGGTAACGAGTAAGAGAGAGAGATAGCACTTATTTGCCATTAATGTCCATAATGGCACCGTATATATTAATTTGTAACACATATATACAAGCGATGGATTCGTGACTATGAAATTGGATCATACTGTTGAATGAATACCCATACTAGAAGGGGGGATTGAATAGTGTTAGATGACTTTTTACTTCTACTTCAATTTCTTTTAAGCCAATTCCAACTTCAACCGAAAGTAAGTGCAACTAAATGATATTCGTTAGCAAGTATGAAACACAATTATAAGCAATCACACAAGGCAATCCAAACTCAAGAGATTATAATGGTTCGGTCAACCGCCTACTCCACTACCTTAGCTCTACACCAAGGATTTCTAATCAAATTCTTTATAGACCTTGTGTTTCCCTTTGAATACAACCGAGGACTTGGTTTTCAACCCTTTGAGAACTTCTCAAAACTATTCACCTAGGCAAAATATAATTCTACAAAGTAAACCCTAAGTGTTTACACTAGCACACCTAGCAAGCTAATCAATGAAGAACAAGTCCAAGTAACAAGTAAAATTACAATGAAAAGAGCTAAAGAGTAAACCACAACTAAGAGCTCTTTTCCAAGCCTTCAATGCATCCAACTCCACAAGATGTTGAGGTTGAATCGAAGCCGGAGTCGAGTGAAGATGAGAGCTTGAGAGAAATCGTCGAACGGAGAAGCAAGTGCGAGCAAATCAAGCTTTGAAGGAACAAATCTCACTTTGGAAGCTTATATCAATGGTTAAGGGTTGTTAATGAAGGTTGGTGAGGGGTATTTATAACCCCTCACACGGAAAGATGTTTCAACAGGCGTTTTTCTTCCCGTTGAACGTCGATCGGTCGCTTGCTGGTCGATCGTCGATCGACTCGATCGCCCAGCGACTGCTGGCGTTCTGCCCTTCTACAGCCATATTCGGTCGACCGGATGGTTGACCGACTTGTTCACGATTAATTCCTCTGTTGTCCGGTCGACCGAATTACCCACTGCCAATTTTTGGCGTTGTTCGGTCTACCGACCAGTCGACCAAAATGGCTACTACCATTTTTCTGCCTTGTTCGATCGACCGACTGATCGACCGAACCTGGGCTGAGGCTGATTTTTACATTTGTTTTGTTACACGCTTTTTCACGGGTTTTGTTACCAAGTTTTGACTTGGATAACTTTACAAATAGGCTTGGGATGAGATCTTAGGAATATATTACATATAATCTACCAGTTGGGATGATTACCTTTTTTGACGATTTTTGCGATTCTTCGAGCGAAGTTTGCGTGCTTATCGCAATCTCAACCTGAACTCAAAACTTCACACATATATTAAATACATGTTTGTTATCATCAAAATAGAGATCGAAGCCTAGGGGGAACCCTTGGGCCAACAATCTCTGCCTTTTTGATGATGATAAAGACAACATAAAATTTTTATATGAAAGAAAACTCTAAGTATCATTTGTGAGTTTGAGTTAAGGCATGTGCACCTTAGTTCACAACTTAACATATGCTCCCTCTATCAATATGCATATTTTGCTTGTAACTCCCCCTATCTATATGCATCTTAAAACAAATGTGTCCTTACTTTTTGTTCCCCTTTTGACATCAATAAAAAAGGGTAAGAACTAAGGTACTATTAATGTATTCCATCATTAAAACCAAGAAAACCATAAAATCGAGTATCATCAACCATTATAGTCCTTCCTATAAATGTAAGCCTATAGAAGGCAAATATCGATAAGTCGCAAAGCCCCAATACAAGGCAATACATAAATGTGATGATACCATATGAAATGCAATTTTTCAAAAGACATGTATATTTTGAATATATTTAGCCACTAGGAGAAGCACAAATTCCTAATTGCATTCTTAAGTTTGTAAAGCTTTCTTCACTTAAGGGTTTTGTGAATATATCCGGAAGTTGTTTCTCGGTGGATACGAATTCCACGGATATATTTCCCTTAGCTACATTATCCCTAAGAAAATAGTGCCTTAGATCAATGTGCTTGGTCCTAGAGTGTAAAACTGGATTTTTTGTTAAATTGATTGCACTAGTGTTATCACAATTTATACATGAATAATTAAGTCCATAATCTAAAAGGGTATGTTTCATCCAAAGGACTGTGCACAACAACTAGCCGCAGCGATGTACTCCGCTTCTGTAGTTGAAAGTGCAACCGAGTTTTCTTTCTTTGAAAACCAAGAAACAAGACTCATCCCTAGGAATTGACAACACCCACTAGTGCTTTTTCGATCTACTTTACACCCGGCAAAATCGACATTCGAAAAATCAATTAAATTGAAAGATGCATTACATGGATACCATAATCCTAAGTCAATCGTGCCCTTTAAATATCTCAATATGCGTTTGACCAACTTAAGTGAGACATTCTAGGACAAGATTGAAACCTAGCACATGCACAAACACTAAATATGATATCGAGTCTACTTGTAGTTAAATAGAGAAGACTACCAATCATACCTCGATATCATTTTTCATCTACTTTGACACCATCTTCATCTTTGTCAAGCTTGATGGATGTCCTTATTGGTGTAGAAGCTATCTTGGCTTCATTCATTCTAAACCTTTTGATGAGCTCCTTTGTTCATTTAGCTTGATTTATGAAGATTTCTTTGTTGGTTTGCTTGATTTGGAGACCAAGCATGAAGGAAAATTCTCCCATCATGCTCATCTCATACTCTTCTTCCATGCATTTTGCAAACCACTCACAAAGCAATTCATTAGTAGCACCAAATATTATATCATCAACATAAATTTGCATGAGTAAAATATCATTTTCATTATTTTTTATAAAAAGAGAAACATCGGCTTTTCCAATGCTAAAGCTTTGATTTATCAAAAATGTGAAAAACCTTTCATACCAAGCCCTAGGGGCTTGTTTTAAGCCATACAAAGCATTTTTAAGTTTAAAAACATGGTTTGGAAACTCAAAATTTTCAAATCCAGGGGGTTGTTCAACATAAACTTCTTCATCGATGAAACCATTTAAAAATGCACTTTTAACATCCATTTGAAAAAGTTTAAAGCCTTTAAAACTAGCATAAGCCAAAAGCATGCGAATTGCCTCTAACCTATCTACAGGAGCATAAGTTTCATTATAGTCTATTCCTTTTTCTTGATTGTACCCTTGGGCCACTGACCTAGCTTTGTTTCTAATGACTAAACCTACTTCATCTAACTTGTTTTTAAATACCCATTTAGTCCCAATCATGGTTTATCTGCTAGGTCTAGGTACTAAGTCCCATACTTCATTTCTAACAAATTGATTAAGTTCTTCTTGCATAGCTATTGCCCAAAATTCATCTTCTATTGCTTCCTTAATATTTTTTGGCTCTACTTGAGATATGAATGCTACATATTGACAAATGTTCTTAAGTTTAGAGCGTGTTACCACTCCCGTTGATGGTTCTCCAATGACTTGATCCATTGGATGATCTCTAATCAACCGGTACTCTTTGGGGAGAGGTGGTAGAGCTTACTCTTCTTCTTCTTCATCTTGAGGTAGAGTTGAGGATGAGAGTTCTTCATGTTGTGTTTCCTCATTATTTTTTTCCTCAACCTCTTTCTCATGAAATGTGAGTTCCTCAAGTTCCTCACCTATATTCACAATCTTAATATTTCTAGAAGAATCGTTAGTTTCATCAAATGTAACATGCATAAATTCTTCAACAATCATAGTTCTACGAAAATAAACTCTATATGAGTACCCTAGGAAAATACCTTCAACGGATTTAGAATCAAATTTTCCTAGATGCTCCTTAGTGTTTAAGATAAAGCATTTACATCCAAAAACACGAAAATATCCCACACATGGGATTTGATCATTCCAAAGCTCAAAAGGTGTTTTCTTGATTTTAGCTCTTAATTAATAAAACATGATTAAACATATAACAATAGGTATTTATGGCTTCGGCCTAGAAGTACTTGGGCAAATTATTTTCACAAAGCATGGTACTAGCCATCTCTTGTAAGGTTCTATTCTTCCTCTCAACCATCCCATTTTATTGAGGGGTTCTAGGGGAAGAAAAGGTATGCTCAAAACCCAATTCATCACAAAATTTGTTAAATTTTTTATTTTTAAATTCTCCTCCATTATCACTTCTAATTTTCAAAATTGAAATTTCTTTTTCATTTGTAACTCTCCTAGCAAATTTGTTGAAGAAATCAAAAGTTTCATTTTTCTTAGCTAGGAAGAAAACCCATGTAAATCTTAAGAAATCATCTACCAAAATATAGCAATATAATTTTCCTCCAAGACTTGCAACATCACAAGGACCAAAGAGATCTATGTGCGCAAGTTCTAGTGTTGTAGATGTACTTACTTGATTAATGCTATGAAATGAAGACTTAACTTGTTTACCATGTTGACATGCATCACAAAGTTTATCTTTTTCAAATTTTATCTTAGGTATTCCTTTAACTAACACCTTTTCAGATATTTCTTGGATGAGACTCATGCTAGCATGTCCTAGCCTTCTATGTCACAACGAAGAATCATTTTTCATGGCAACCAAGCATCTAACATGGGTACTAGGCAAAACATTTAGAACTAATGTGTAAGTATTTTCTTGCCTATTTCCAATGAACACAATATCATTAGATGGTGCACTTCTAATGATGCATTTAGATGCTTTAAAAATGACTACATATCCATTGTCACATAATTGAGATATGCTAATCATATTATGATTTAACCCATCAACTAGTAAGACATTTTTAATGCATGGGTAGGGGAGTATACCTATATAACCAATGCCAACAATCTTTCCTTTGGCATTGTCTCCAAATGTCATATGTCCACCATCCTTGCTTGATAGGGTTGCAAAAAGATTGATATCACCCGTCATGTGTTTTGAGCAACCGCTATCCAATATCCATGTGCTTCTACTTGCTTGAGGATGGTTCTCCATCTACAAAAGGAGAAGAGACAATTTTAGGTACCCAAATCTTCTTGGGTCCTTGAGTGTTAGTCATCTTAGGAACCCAAGTGAATCTAGCATGAGGGTTCCTTTTTAGTGCACAATCTCTAGCAATATGGCCAAAAATAGCACATGAAAAACAACTTCCATTAAATTTTCTTGGACTACGTGTGTAAGCATGGAAGTGTGCATGAGCATTATTATTTGATGACTTTCTCGCATGTACAACCTTAGGCATGACGTTTTGTAGGGTTGTCATTTTTTCATTTAGCATGCAAAGTTCCTTTTTTAAGTTTAGCATACTATCATTCAAGTGCTCTACTTTATCACTTAAAAACTTGTTTTCATTTTCCAACTTTTCATTTTTATTTTCCAACTTTTCGTTTTCATTTTCTATGTTTTTCTTAGCATCATCTAAGGCATGCTTGTAATACCCAGGATTTTCTAACATATAAGTTTTATATGGTGCAGTGCACGGGATCGGGGAATAGCCAGGTTGAGTCGCGAGAATCGACACTAATGGAATGTATAGCTTAATTTGTTGATTCGTGAAGCATGTCGTATGACATGTGTGTTAGATTGACTCGAGTTGGGTTGAGATCGGGTTCGCGGATTGACTCGGGGCTCGATCCGGGTTGGGTGGAGTCGAATGAGGGGCTTTAAGTGAACCAAGGGCATTCTCGTCAAAAAAGAAAAGAAAAAGAAAAAGAGAAAGATAAAACCCCTCACCCCAAGCCGCCGTGCGGCTCAAGGCAAGTTGAGCCGCACGCAGCCCGAGAGAGGAAGGGGGAGGAGAAGAGAAGTTTGGGGTGGCGACGGATCTACGTCGTCGTTGGAGGAATCGAGATCGTCTTCATCCCATCCATCATCTTCTCGTGATCAAGGTGAGTGGTCGGGTTTGTCAAAAAAGGGGAGGCGGGTGGCCGAACCTTGGAAGTTTACATGGATTGGGTTTTTACGCGATGATTCTTGCCGATCGTTGTAGTTCTTGTATTTAGAGTTCGGATGACTCGTCTCATTGTGCTTTATGTGTTTTATTGATGATGATTTTTGAGATCTAGGGGTTGGCCGAATAGAGGAAAAAGGGGAAAGGTCATGCCGAAATTTCCCCCGATTTCCTCGAGCGGCTTAAAACTCTTAGATCGTCTTCTTCTAGTTAAAGAATAGATCATTATATCGATATGTAGGGATGATAGTCGAGAGCATGCCCTTCCAGTCTAGAAGGCTCGGCCGAGCAAGGGAGTACCCTGCTCAAGATTCGACCGAGCAAGGGAGAGGATGATACAGAAGGATCAATCGATTTCTTTATGCTAGATTTCATATTCAATAACTTGAATGTAGATCTTGGTGCTTGTCGAGTCATTCATTGTCATCTTAGGTGATTTTGAAATATTAGGAAAGATCACATGATAAGGTTGCATATTAGTAGAGAAATTCATGAGGTATCATATAATTCATTAATTTTCCTTTACCGCACTATTGATGTTTGTTGGAGATTTCCATGATAGTACATTATTACCTTACTGAAATTTCTCTATAAATGCAGAATTTAATTGCTTTAAATGTTGCTATCGCGTGTAGTTTATGCAATTAGCTGTAAAATAAAGTCAATATAATTAGTATGCTGTGATACACTTGTATTTGAACATATTCCTACTCATGACATGTGGTTCACTCTTATGGAATGTGGCTAAGGATGTTAGGTGAATTTAATAACACCATCAGGTGTTTAGCTATCGAGAAAACATGGATGTGGACGAGCTAGGTGTCACACCTAGGGAATAATCAGCGGGCACTGATGTGCGGCTGATGGGTCCGGGTACGGGTGAAGGCCCGAGGTTTAAATAGGAAAACTATAGAGCACTTTGCTTGTGTACTGTGATTTAGATGGTCTATTGAGGAGTGTTATTAGCCGCATGGCTACCACACTACTCAGCGGTGATTAGGGTCTTGAGATTGCACCAGCGGGCCCGCTAGGTGTTAGACCGGAGTTGCGGAGGGTTTTGAGATTTCGTCAGTGGGCCACGCTGACGGTAGACCCGAGTTGGGTGGGACTAGCTATCCCTAACCCGGAGGGTTCCTGAGACTAGTGGCCATCCTAGTCAACGGACCCGGTAATTTGATTGTTTACATTATGTGTGCCTTAGGGCTGATGGTGGGGGCCGGTCTGGCCTAGTTTATGTAGAGAGGGGGAGCCCGGTAGGGCCGAACCCATACATATCTTAAGGCCTATAGAGGCCGAATGACACCGAGTTTGATAAGAGTCAAAGAGGCCGATGTACTTACTCTCTTGACATGGCAAACCGGTTGGTTATCATAGTGTGATCAGCTTAAATTCCTTATTTGTATCATACCTTGTATATGTTACCTCGTCGAGAATTTAAGTGGAGGTTCGGAAGAACCGCTCACTGAGTTCCTCGTGAACTCATGGTTTTATTTGTTGTTGTTTTGAAGAGCCCGACCAGTGAGGTACGGCTTGGTGGCCTGGCGCAGCTGGAGTGTAGGGGGAGGCACAGATCTCGTAGCAGGCGTCCATAGAGTCGTAGTCGCGTTATTTAGGGTTGATAATCATGCACTAAGTTGTCATTTGTAAAAACATTACTGTTTAAAACTTGGACTATTATTTGAAAAGCTGAGTTGCTTCTTTAAACTTAAAACTGTTTTGAAATTAATAAAGTTTGATCGCTGTTTATTTAATGGCTTTTTCGTTGGTTTAGTGTTGTTCTTTTATGATTGGTTAAGTGCATGTGGTAGGCTTCATGGTATCGACACTTACCTTGGCCGGTCACGCGACCCTGAGTTGGGGTGTGACAATGTTTTTCTTCCTTAAGGGTATCTACTTTTTTCCTTAATGCATTGCATGAAAGTAGCAAGTTATCATTTTCAAGCTCTAAAGATTTGTTGTCCTTCTTAAGCTCTTTAAACTTTTTCTTAATGGTATTAAATTCATCATGCATTTGATCAAACTCATTTTTTAATTCTTCTTGCATAAACGAAAGCTCACCAAAAGTAAATCTTACCTCGTTGTCATTTGTCATGAGGCAAAGATTTGCCTTTTCACTTTTGGAGTCTTCTTCACTTGACGAAGACTCGCTTTCATCCTAAGAAGCCATCATTGCCTTCTTCTTGTTGTATTTGTCTTTCTTGTGAGGGTTGGAGGTGGAAGCCATTTTGAGAAGTGGGCAATCCTTCCTTAGATGCCCGGTTTTGTTACAATTGAAGCATGTCTAGACTCCTCTTCCCTTCCTCATGCCTCCTCTCATGAAACTCATGAATCTTCTTGCCAACATCGCCATCTCTTCAAACTCATCCGGTCTCTTCCTCGGATGATGAGGGTTCTTCACCCCGGTGTGATGCTTTTAAGGCAATGGTCTTGCCTTTTGGAGCATCTTCCTCCTTGTATTGCTTCATAAGGGTCTCATGTGTCATGAGAGACCCAATGAGCTTGGTGATCGTCAAGGTGCTCGTGTCCTTTGCTTCGATGATTGCGATGACCTTGGGCTCCCAAGCTTTTGGAAGGGAAAGAAGGAGCTTCCTTACCTTCTCCTCTTCCCTTATATCTCTACCAAGGTTAGCTAATCCATTTGTAATATTTTCGAAGTGAGCATATATGGCATCAATAGATTCATGTGATAACATCTTGAATATTTCATAATCATGCATGAGTAGATTTATCTTAGATTCTTTAACTTGTGAACTCCCTTCATGTGTAGTCTCTAAGACTTTCCAAAGTTCATATGCAGACTTACACGTAGAAATTCTATTAAACTCATTAATTGATAGGCCACAATATAGTGCATTGATGACCTTTGCATTTTCATTAAAGAGTTTAATTTCTTCTTGATCCCACTCATCCATATCCTTAGTTGGTTGCTTATACTCTACTTGAATCATTCTCCATACATCCATGCCTAGTGATTGTAGGAAGCCATTCATGCGTATCTTCCAATAGGCATAGTTGTTTCCATCGAACAATGGTGGAGTATGAATAGAGGACCCTTGAGCTAGTTGGATTTCACTAGTCATTCTAAATTGTAGGGTAGATGGTTAAATCTAATCCTGCGACCTTGCTCTGATACCAATTGTTGAGTGAATACCCAGATTAGAAGGGGTGGTTTAATAGTGTTGGGTGATTTTTTTACTTCTACTTCAGTTTCTTTTAAGTCAATTCCAACTTCAACTGAAAGTAAGTTCAACTAAATGATGTTCGTTAGCAAGTATGAAACACAATTATAAGCAATCACACAAGGCATTGCAAACTCAAGAGATTATAGTGGTTCGGCCAACCGCCTACTCCACTACCTTGGCTCTACACCAAGGATTTCTAACCAAATTCTTTATAGACCATGTGTTTCCCTTTGAATACAACCGAGGACTCGATTCTCAACCCTTTGAGAACTCCTCAAAACTATTCACCTAGGCAAAACACAATTCTACAAAGTAAACCCTATGGGTATGTTTGTTTCATAGGATAGAGATGGATAGGATTAGAAATAGATTTATATCCTTTGTTTGTTTTGTTGCATGGATTAGAAGAATATAAATTTTATATTATATATGGTGTATATCGGATTTAAAAAAATATTATCCAATACTCCCTTATTTGATATCATATCCTATCCAATCCTATCCACCAAAGCAAATGAACCATAAGTGTTTACACTAGCACACCTAGCAAGCTAATCAAAGAAGAACAAGTCCAAGTAACAAGTAAAATTACAATGAAAAGAGCTAAAGAGTAAACCACAACTAAGAGCTCTTTTCCAAGCCTTCAATGCCTCGAACTCCACAAGATGTTGAGGTCGAATCGTAGCCGAAGTCGAGCAAAGATGAGCGTTTGAGAGCAATCGTCTAAAAATAAAAACTTGGTTTTGAAAACCTAGTTTCAGTTTCTAGTTTTTAGTTTTCTAAAAACGCATTTGGTTTATGAAAACAACGTCAGTTTTAGTTGATTTTAAAACCAATGAATATTTATTTGATTATAGAAAATAATATTAATTTTCATTGAACAACTTTAGCAGTAATCTAATTTTGATTAAATAGTAAACTAATTCATAGAAAATAGTTCATAAAACTTAATATGATTGTAGGAAAAAAATCACATATTGATAAAAGTAAGAGGAATCACTATTCAACACTATAATCTGGACTACAAATAACTAAGATAAATTAGTTTTATTTAATAAATAGGTCGTCTTTAATAAAATTGAGTTCTTTTAAAAACTAGATTTGAGTCAATTAGATATAAATTGGTTTAATTAATTTGTCAATTTAAGATAATAGATTGAGTTGAAAATGATGATTTCTATTTTAATTTTTATAAATTAGATATAGTTTGATTTATTTGTAAATTAATTGTTTTTTTTTTAAAAATTAATAATTATAAGTTTGCTACTTTATTTTATAAAATTAAATGTTGGTTACTTAGATAGAAACCAAAAGTCTCGGCAATTATTCCTTAGGTAGAAACAAAATAAATATTGGATGAATGTCCACACTAGAATAGGGGGGGGGGGATTGAGTAGTGTGTAGGTTACTTCTACGTTCAATTGAATTCTTTTTCTGTTTTAATCAACTCAACTACCCGATTCAAGTTTCTCGATCCTAAGTGCGACTAGATGCTATTACAATTAAATTGAGCACAAGTAAGGATCAATCAAGCAAGTAATATAGCAATGCAAACAAGACGATTTATAGTGGTTCGGTTAATCCCACCTACTCCACTACCTTGGCTCGTCACCAAGGATTTCTAATCACTACTTTTTATAATTTGAATATTTTTCTAATAATACAATGAGAACTTTTCCCTCAACCCTAGAGGCAGGCCTCAACACCTATTCTCTTGCAAAAACACTCAATTACAAAGGAACCCTAGGTGTAGACTACACCTACATATACACACATACAAGTAGCAAGAAAACAATAGGTAAAACACAAGTGATGGAGCTTAAATATAAAAAAAACTTGATGAAACTCCAATGCGTCTCCTCCTTGAACTTCAAGGCTTCGAATGTGAATTACTTGGAGAAAGCAAGCTTGATGAAGAGAGGAAAGATTGAGAGTATGAAAATGAAGATTAGGGCTTTAGATTAACTCTTTTAGGCTGAAAATCTCTTAGGATGGACTCAATGAAGATCAAGATAGATTGGGAAGCAAGTATAAGGTTTGTATTTATCGGCCAAGAAGAGGGAACACAACACAGCCAACCCAACGAGCAAAAATCTGCCCGTTGGCGCCGCCCGATCGGTGGCCGGCTGATGGTCGGTCGATCGACTGACCACAGACCAGAGCTCACTGGTTATTTTCGAGCTCTACCGATCAATGGCCCACTGATGGCCAGTCAACCGATCGTCGACCACCCATCAGTCGAAACCCGAAAAAACTGTAGTTTGTTGATTTTTGCTGATTTCTTCTACGCAATGTTCATTTTTGGGTTTCGTCTTCGGGTTTTGACTTGAGACATATTACAAACATGTTGACTTAAGTCCTTAGAAGGATTTTACAATCATTTCAAATAACTCCCACCTCGATCGCCTTCGAAGCCGTCGACACTTGAGTTTTTGTGAGTTCTCCGTGGTTTTACGATGAACTTCGCGCGTGTATCGATCACCCAACCTAAGATCAAACACTTGATAAACTCATTAGAATAAGTTTGTTATCATCAAAATCAAGATGGTGACCAAGGTTGAAAATCTTAGGCAACAATCTCCCCATTGTTGATGATGACAAACTTCTCCATAATTAAATGTATTAAGGAAAGTATCAACAAGCATAGCCGCATTTTATCAAGTGAGTGTATAATGCTCCCCTATCAACATGCATATCTAGAATAAACTCCCCCTAACTATATGCATGTCTAAATTCTCCCCCTTTTGACATCAATCAAAAAGGGCCTAAGGTAAGCATTTCTAAAACTCCCCTAAGTTAACTAATGACAAATATTGAGTAAAACATGTTAGAACACTTAGGAACAATAAACACAACGATACCATAAGTGCCAAGATTTGTCAAGAGGTTTATACAAACACATGCAACTAGGGAGTTTAGCTTTGTCAAAGTTAGATCGATTAAAGGCTAAGTTTTCAATTTTTTATAAAGATGAACCAAAAATCATATAAAATTGAATCCTCAGTGGAAAATTATGAAACTTTTTTTAGCGGAAACTAGATTTTTCAAGAAAAGTGCAGAAATAAGAATTTTTTAAAAAATTAATTTTTTGCATTTTTATAAAAGTCACTAAAATTTTAGATTTTACGTTTTATAGACAAATACTCATTTTTCACAATAATTTCTAATTTTGATTAAACTTGTATATAACTAAGATATGATCATTCTAATCATATATACAACATTTGAATTACTATAAAGAGTCCCAAGGATTACTCAAGTGACTTGGCACAATATCCAATGATATTTCAAGAAATTGTCTACATGTCATTTTCCTAAATACTCATGAATTTTCACATAAACACACCTAAGTACTTTATCACGAGCAAGGTGCAAGAGTTCTTAAATGCTTTATAAGGTATCATACTACATGGTACAAGGATGAGACTAATACCTCATAGAATTTTCAAGTATTTAGCATGTATTCTTGAAATCTCTAAAAACGTTTGCGTCCTAATCAATGCTCAACTTGCGAAAATATTTTTTTAAAATACAATAAAAAATAAAATCAAAATGAATCAAGGAGATCTCAAGATGCGAAAATATTTTAAAATCAAGACCTCATACCATTCCTAGGGTTGAAAACCAACATGGCCACAATTAGCCAAGGTTTCAAAATAAAAGGTTGCATATATAGACCCATTATAGATCATAAATGGCCTCCAAGGAGACCGAAAATAAAATAAAAAAGTTGAAATCCAAACTTGATACCACAAAGATGTTAATCAAAGGTAAACACAATTAGAATCAAGTATCAAGTAAATACTAAATAAAGCGCATCCAAAAATCATCAAACTCCAATAATAATGTAGGCGAGAATAGAGTTACGAGTTGATACCGATCACATTTGTTACGAAGTTACAATCAAGTTAATTCATCTTTCTTTAATTCCCAAGCAACTTCAAGCCATCAATGTGTCTTCATTCAAGTGAAATGTCTCCCCCTACATTTGAGCATGAAAACTTTGGTAACCAAATTTCTTTGGGTCCTTGGGGGTTGGAAACTTTTGGAACCCAAAGTGATTTAGCATTGGGGTTCCTTTTCAAGACACAATCCCTAAATGTCACGCCCCAACTCAGTGTCGCGTGACCGGCCAGGGTCTATGTTCTACCATGAATCCTACCACATACACTAGATAACAATATACTGAAAACATCAAATAAAAACAACGATGCAGCTTTTATTTAATTTTAAAAGAAGGTTCAACAATTTTAAAAGATTTGCAAAACAAACCAACTATAAAGTAAAATAGCTCGAGTTAAAGTCGAATACATGTTTCTCAAATTAACAATTCCCAGTGTATATAAAGGAAACAATCCTAGACATCACGACTACGACTACTGGATGCTGCTACGAGATCTAGGCCACTACCTGCCCTCCAGCTTCACCATGACTCCAAGCCTCACCTCACTGGTCGGGCTCTGCAAAAATAAGAGAAATAAATCGTGAGTCCACAGGGGACTCAGTGAGCAGTTCTTTCGAACTACCACATAAATCCCCAATAACCACATGTACATAAGTCAGAAAAATATAAAGTTAGGGATCTAATTTAGTCAAGATATGACAACCGACCCAAGGGCCGTCTGATATAGACCATACAGTCATATAACCAGTCATAACGGCCCAACTAAGTAGAATAGCACCTGGCCACTAGGGCCTGCTCAAGAACTAATGGCTCGGCTCTAACCGGCCTTACCACACAATGACAGTAATACTCCGGTCGCATGGCCTACATAACACATAAGAAATTCAGAGCAAACACCGGGCTGTCGATTAGGATGGTCTGCTAGTCTCTGGACACCTACCGGGTTAGGGATAGCTAATCTCACCCAACTAGGGTCTAACACCTAGCGGGTCTGATGGTGCAATCTCAAGACCCAAATCACTGGCCGAGTGAAGAATTAGTCGCTCCGACTATCCATGCTGCTCAGCTAACCATCACAATCACATTACACAAGCAAAGTGTTCTAAAGTTTCTTTATTTAAAAATCCCGGGCATTCACCTAGGCTCGGCCCCTTTATTCCGGGCCTTACCAATCGCACACTATTGCTCATCGGTTGTTTTCTAGGTGTGAGACCTAGCTTATTTACATTCGAGGTTTTCTAAATAATAAGCACCCTAGAGTTTCCTAATAGTCATCTAGCATCATATGCCACATTTCATGTGTGAACTACATGTCATGTCCGAATACATACATGTTACAACCCATAAGTTATAAGAAAATTAACCTACAACTACTACCATGAACAACCGCATGATGGCAACAATAAGTAATTAAATTCTGCATTAAATTAATAAATTTCAGCAAGGTAACATTTAATCTATCATGGTAATTTCAATACTAGCATTAGTAATTTGATGAAGGAAAATTTACAAATCATATACCATATATGCGCATTCAAGTGGATATCCATCTAAAAATTTAAATATTATCTACTAGCATCAACAATCCATTCATCAACCGTTTAATCAACAATTTCAATCGACGAACATATTTCCCCAGAGATGAAATCAACACATTGGATCAAATCGCCCCCCTCTCCACTCGGTCGAACCCTAAACAAGGGTAACATGTTCGGCCGAACCTTCTTGAAGGGGAAATGAAGGAAAATTTGCCCATGACATCGTATGATCTAATTTCACAAGTTGTCTACACATGAAAAGAGATCGATCCAAGGGGTTTAAACCACTCTGAGGGATTTGGGGAAACTTTTGGCATGACATTTCCCCTTTTTCCCTCAATTGGTCGGCCCCTAAAATCAAGAAAATGATGCGAAAACATTCATCGCACGATACAATATGCATAAGGAAACCATAAATCTCGAGAAACTTCAGATCCACAAGGTCCAACGTGAGAAAAACAAGGTTTCATCACCTCTAAGGGTTGGCCACACAGCTACCCTACCGAACTAAGTCCAACCACTCACCTTGATCAAAAAGGAAGATGATATAGGCGACGACGACTCCGATCTCCAACGACGATACCAATTTTTCGCGCCACCACTCAGAATCCCCTCCTCTCCCTTAACCTTGGGCTGCGTGCAGCTCACCTTCCTGAGCAATACGGCGGCTGAGGTGAGGGGTTATATATATATATATATATTTTGACTAAAAAGACCTTCCTCACTTAAGCCCCTTCTCGACTCAATCCAAGTCAGATTCGAGCCCTGATTAAATTAACATACACGATTTGAACTAGACTCATACTAAGACATCTTATGTTTAAAAAGGAAGAAACATTTAACTAATAAAATTTCATAAGGCTTAAATTATACCTTCTACTCTCGGCAATTTCATGACTTGACCTGACTAACTCCCGATCCGATGCACTATACCAAAAATAATTTTCTGGCGATTCTGAGCCGTCAACAATCTTTCCTTTATAATTTTCACATTCTCTACCGCTCCTCAATCAGATCAGGACCCACCATGAGTGATTCTCCGACCTCAAACCAGCCCACTGGAGACCTACACCGCCGCCCATACAAGGCCTTGAAAGGAGCCTTGTAGGCGAACTTAATCAATGATAGGTGTTTCTCCCAACCGCCGGCCATGTTCTGAACGCATGCCCTTAGCATATCTTCCAAGGTTTGGATGGTCCTCTCTGACTATCCGTCCGTCTGCGGATGGAAAGCAGTGCTGAAGCGCACCTGCGTACCCAAGGCTTCCAGGAAGGACTGCCAGAACCAGACTATGAACTGGTTACCACGATCTGATATAATCATCACTGGGGTACCATGGTATGTCATAATCCTGTCCAAGAATAGTTTGGCGTACTGCTCCGCGTAAAAGGTTGTCTTGACGGGAATAAAATGGGCGGTCTTTGTCAATCTGTCAACCACCACCCAAATTGAATCAAATCCGCCTCTTGACTTAGGCAGCCCTGTCACTAGATCCATAGTGATCTTTTCCCACTTCTACTCGCGAACCTCGAGGTTTTGCAGCAGCCCCGTGGGCTTCAGGTGTTCGGCCTTCACTTGCTGGCAGACCAAGCACTTGGATATGAATTCTGCAACCTCCCTTTTCATGCTCTTCCACCAATAATGCTTCCTTAAGTCTCGGTACATTTTGGTGGCTCCCGGATGCATCGTATAAGTGGAACGATGACCCAGCTCCAGAACTTACCTGCGCACCTCTGCCATATCAGGCACCACGATTCGATCTTTGAACCTCAACACATCCTCTAAGTCCAACCTGAACCCATTCTCCACATCGCCTCTCTGCACTAAGTCCTTTGTCAAGGCACAGAAGGCGTCCTCCCCCTATGTGGTACGCAACATATCCACCAGTGTGGATTATACCCGCAGGTACGCCACTAGTGCACCCGACGCGGACACTGCTAGAACTGCTCCCCCATCCAAGCATAGTGTCAAGTCTCGCACTAGCGGCCTCCTCCCGACTTCCAAATGGGCCAAGCTACCAATGGACTTCCTGCTCAGCGCGTCTGCCACCACATTGGCCTTCCTGGGGTGATACAAGATGGTACAATCATAATCTTTCAGATGTTCGAGCCATCTTCTTTCCCTTAAATTGAGCTCCTTTTGGGTGAGCAAGTGTTGGAGGCTTTTATGGTCGGTATAAATCTCACAAGCCTCACTGTACAAGTAGTGGTGCCATTGCTACAGAGTAATCACTACCGCCGCCAGTTCCAAATCATATGCTGGGTAATTCTTCTCATGCACTTTCAACTAACGATATGCATAGGCGATCACCCGGCCATACTACATCAGAACACAGCCCAGACCAACCCGAGAGGCGTCACAGTATACTACAAATCCCCCCGAGCCTGAAGGTACGACCAAAATTGGTGCTGACGTCAGACATTCTTTGAGCTTCAGGAAGCTCTCCTCACACTTCCCGTTCCACTCAAATTTGACCTTCTTCTGGGTTAACCGAGTTAGAGGAGCTGCAATTTTTGAGAAATTTTCTACAAACTTTCTGTAATACCCGGCTAACCCCAAGAAACTGTGGACTTCAGTCACACTGGTTGGCCGCTTGAGTAGTCTCGACGGCCGCTAATCGGTCTCGATCTGCACATGATGTTGATGGACCAGCGACGGAGGAGGTGAAAGTAGACGACCCTGCACCATATGGCTGCAACAACGCCTATGCGTGGGCCGTTGTGCCAATGCCATATACACGGCCATGGCCGACGCCTGCCACCTGCATCCATGCGTCAGCATGAAGCTGATGCTACCCAAGATCACCTCCCCACTGGGTCACAAACTCACTATACGTGGCCTTTAATTTAAATAAAGTAAATTAATTAATTTAATTAATTATACATAGAACAAGATATTCTTTTTAAAATATTAACTTACCAGTACCGTCTCCGGCCTCCTGCTGATGAACTCACCATGGCGAGGACCACGCTGGTACTTATGTGTCTCATCGAAGACCCTCAAAGGATTAGCAGGGATGAGAGTCCCCTGCTCGTCTAGCGTCCCCTACAATAAAATAAATATAATTAGTTTTCTATAATAATAAATAATAAAAATAATTATTAAATTACTTATCAATCGACGCTCATGGTTGATAAATGGGATAGACCCACCGGTATGTCGGGCGACGGATCCCTCGACCAGCATCATCTGATTTTGGTGCACCATTTGGGAGGCACCTTACCATCCCTCTGACGCCCAAATGTTGCATAGCCGATCCCATACGTCGACCTGCATCCAGATTAGCCCGTTTCCCTTGAGCGCATCCATAGGCATATCTCTATTACCGCCTATAGCCGTCCGCGCCTCATCCTGCTCCCGATGGAGGATATCCTTGAAAAGCTTTTTATTGTAAGCTTCCCAAACATCCTTCACCTGAGCCTGAATGGCGAGATCCCAAGTATATCGGGCCTACAAAAAAAAAACATTAGCTTGAAAAATCATATCCAATATAGTTTTAGAATGCTGAACATAAAGCATGATAACTACTTATTTTAATAGCTTAATAAAAGTTGTTTCATATATCCTAAAAGCTACAACTCAAATTAAACCAAATCCTAAAAGCTACAACTCAAATGAAACCAACATGTGTCCATAAATATATCACTAAGTTATCAAAATTTGGAAAATGTACAACTCAAAGGAAACACGGGAAGTACACTTAATTAATTTCTACTTAATTATCCCTCTCCCTAAATATCTTACCAAAAGGAAGATAGGAAGTCAAATACATGGATGGTTAGCTCATAGCATCTTAGATGGTAAATTCCTTGCCTTGTAAGCATAAGGTTAACAACTATACATTAATTATATATCAAACATTGAGACAACTAAAAAGTTGCTTGTTAATTAGCACATACACATAATCCATGCTTAAAGCATCAAGTTTTCAATCTAAAAAATGACCACCTTATCTAACTCCTGTACAAGAAAAAAGGTGCATTATAATATTCATTTATCCATTGTAAATTAGTTTATTATTATTCATACACAATTACAATGTACACAATTAATATATGAAATAAAATTCATCACAGTTCAATCTACCTTAAGAGCCGTCACGATTTTGGATAATGAAATAAAACATCATAAAAAGAGAGTGATCTTTCTGAGGTTAGACAGTAATTGATAACTGGTGGAGTATTATGTATCTGATCTGGGGTTCTGCTGCTGTAATCTGTTGGAGTTCTATGTCCCTCATGTATAAAATCATTGACCAATTATTAAAATTTTATAGTATCTAAAATTAATAAACTATGTATCTCGTACTCGGACCATAATAAATCTCGATTATACTGCGGCACGTGGGTTCATGAATGACACGGCTCCCGAAAGAACCTCTTGATAATAGAGGTGATGTTGCGAGAAACATCGTCCTGCTCAAATCTACAACGCAAGTATAACAACATAAGTAGTAATTCATTAATTAACAATTATAAAAAATAAACTTTGATACTTACTTTAGACTGTGCAGGGATATTTGCTGACGTTGGTCGATCGATGAAGGTGCATGAGCCCCCTAATTAGGCCCACAAGGCCTACGACGACCTCGAGCCTCCGGGGCTAGTGATGGTGGTGGTCCTGATATCTTCACTTATCTCGTAAGATTATGACACAACTAATCATGGAAATAAAACTATATATTAAACTTGAACTAAACTTAAAAACTTGTCTATGCAAAATTAAAGTAGATGCATATATTTGTTAAAAATGAAAAAGGGCTTTGGACTTTGCAAGAACAAGGAAAATAACATCCTTGTTTTTCACCTTGTTGGCGGGACATTGATCTCATCAAGTTTTTTTTCCCTTAATTGCAACAATATGTTACAACAAATAATTATTTTCTTATCGTACTTTGGTTCTCATGGTCATTATTGGAAACTTCCAGCTCTTCTTTCATTATGTTCTAATTTGTGTTATAATCTAAATATATATAGACTTAGTTCTGTTACATGTAGAAGCCTTACTCTTGGAATTAGAGATGTTTGTAGAGTGATGCTAAAGGTCCCTTAAACAATACTTCATTCCAACAAACTAACCAAGCACTCAAGTTGTCATTACTTTCCAAAATCAGTATTAGTATTAAAGGTTGAGTTCATCTCATGCCATCTTGAGATTATTAAAGATTAACCAAGAAGTGTCAATATATATAACCAAGGTAAAAATGATGTAAAACACAACAGAAATCATGCAAAACAAGCTTTTATGCTTAATTTAGACAGAAACCAGCATGTGCAATTGTCTTGGTGAATCTTGAGCTCTGGTTTCCAATTTGCAAAGTTCATTATACCCGAATTCATTTATCCCCTGCTGACTTAAACTCTTCATCAGAAGCATTTTAAACAATCAACCAATACATTATACTAATTGAAGTCCTGCAAGACTTTGGCATGTCATGAATTCAAGCATCCATACATAAACTATTGCGATGTCTGGATTCTCTTTGCCAGTAAAGAGATTTATTCTTGTAAAAGACGTCATGACAATACTGTGTCTTAAGTATTATTAATATACACTAATAGTTAGTCATGGAAAATGCATGCATTATATATCTATAGCTATGTATGCCAAGAGGGAATCTATGGCCAGAACTGGACCACCATCAAGGGTATCCAATGGTTTCCAAACATTATATATTAATTATATTGTTGGTGAGCACAAAAACATCAAATGGTTTACAATGTATCTGCCATTTAATTAGATCCAACTACCACATGAATCCTTGTTTGATCGTTTATCAAGTCATAGGGAGTTAGTGCTTGTGAACCTAGACTTTTCCATGTTGATCGAGAGGTCTGCTTTGGAAGGGAGGTCGGCTGGCCCTCCACATTTTCATCTCTGGGCAAAACCCTAGCCGGCAATGGCTAGGGTTTCAGTGGTCAGAGAGAGAGAGAGAGAGAGAGACCTATTACGAGGGGCGGCGGAGGCGGGCGACGGCAAGCAGGCGACGATATGAGAGCAAGTGAGCGGGGATGAAAAGAAAGGGTTCGGTGTGGGTGACGGTAGGAGGGCGCGTGTTTCAGTGCTCCGAGAGAGAGAGAGAGAGAGAGAGAGAGAGAGAGAGAGAGAGAGAGAGAGAGAGAGAGAGAGAGAGAGAGGGAGGGAGAGAGAGAGACCTATTACGAGGGGCGGCGGAGGTGGGCGACGGCAAGCAGGCGACGACAGGAGAGCAAGTGAGCGGGGATGAAAAGAAAGGGTGAGCTTCAAGGTGCCAAGATTCTTGGCCTCCATGATAGCAATCACCTTTGGCTCCCATGCTTTGGGAAGCGATCGAAGAAGCTTCCCTCATGAGTAGTCTCATGAGTATGCATTTTAAAGAGTTCATAATCATGCATAAGCAAATTAAATTTATACTCTTTAACTTGGGAAGTTCCCTCATGAGTAGTTTTTAAAACATGCCAAATTTCAAAAGCGGATCTACAACATGATATTCTATTAAATTCATTTATAGATAAAACACAACGTAGTGCATTCATTGCTTTGACATTATAATTAAACAATTTCATCTTTTCTTGAGACCAATCATCCATGCTCTTGGAGGGTAGTTCATAATCTATATGAATAGTTCTCCAAGCATCGAATCCTAGGGATTGCAAGAAAATACTCATCATAGTTTTCCAATAAGGATAATTGTTTCCATCAAAAAGACGAGGTGCATGTGTTGAAGACCCTTGACCTAGTATGATACTAGAAGTCATAAGTGTAGGTTAGATGGTTAAACCTAAGGCTACAACCTCGCTTAAATTCCAAATGTTGGATGAATGTCCACACTAGAAGGGGACGGGGGGGGGGGGGGGAGGGGGGGGGGTTTGAATAGTGTGTAGATTACTCTTACGTTCAATTGAATTATTTTCAGGTTTTAATCAACTCAACTAATTGATTCAAGTTTCTCGATCCTAAGTGCGACTAGATGCAATTACAATTAAATTGAGCACAAGTAAGGATCAATCAAGCAATTAATATAGCAATGCAAACAAGACTATTTATAGTGATTTGGTCAATCCCGCTTACTCCACTAGCTTGGCTCCTCACCAAGGATTTCTAACCACTACTCTTTATAACTTGAATATTTTTCTAAGAATACAATGAGGACTTATCCCTCAACCCTGGAGGCGGGCCTCAACACCTATTCTCTAGCAAAAACACTCAATTTACAACGGAACCCTAGGTGTACACTACACCTACACGTACATACACACATACAACTAGCAAGAAAACAATAGGTAAAACACAAGTGCATGATGGAGCTTAAATATAAAAACTAACTTGATGAAGCTCCAACGTGTCTCCTCCTTGTACTTCAAGGCTCTGAATGTGAATTACTAAGAGAAAGCAAGCCTGATGAAGTGAGGAGAGATTGAGAGTATGAAAATAGATATTATGGCTTTAGATTAACTCCTTTAGACTTAAAATCTCTTAGGATGGACTCAATGAAAATCAAGAGAGATAAGGAAGCAAGTATAAGCCTTGTATTTATAAGACAAGAAGAGGGGACCACTACTAAAAATCAAGCATTTGCGATGGCAATGGTGGCGGTCATAGATGCGACGGTTCTGCGACTGCTAGCCGCAGCGGTCGCGCAGAGGCCGAGTCTGCGATGGTTCTGCGATCGCCTTGTCCACTATAGCAATTTTGGTACCCGACGACAGATTGGCGACCACTTGCGACCGTCAATTTACGGCCGTGTATTTGCGACCGGTCCAGCCGTTGCAAAATGTTATTAAATTCCCCGTCCAATCCCTTTTTTTTTCACTTCCCCTACTCAACTCGATCTATATATCTCTCAATCGTTCTCTCTACCGCCGCACGCCGTGCACCGACCGCCGCCCACTGGTCGTCGCCCGCCGCTAGCATGCCTCGTCGCTGCTCGACTGTTCAACCGTCGGTATTCTCCTCCTCCTCCTCCTCCTCCTCTCTCTCTCTCTCTGTCACGTCCCGACTTAGGGTATGCGTGACCGGCCAGGGTACGAGTCAGTATCCCGAATCCTACCCTATGCACTGACCAACAATTCATAGAATAATAACCAGAATAACATCAAGTCGTAAACAAAAGCAAGAATACCAACTTTATTAACTGTTCGAAATCAGTTTAATCAAACCAAGTTCTAAATCATCACAAGTTTTAAAAGAACATCAAAAGGTTTTTCAAATAAAACATTTAAAAGTTTTTACAGAAATAACATAGTGCATATACCAACTCTATTAGACACGACTACGCCTAACAACTGCCAGCTATGACATCTGCACCCACGCCTGCTCTCTTGCGTGCCATGCCACCAAGCCGTACCTCACTGGTCGGGCTTTGCAAAACTACAATAAAGGAAATCGTGACTTCTCGAGGAACTCAGTGAGAGATTCTTTCAAAATTAAAACATCGACAATAACATATGTAAGAAATATATATAAAGTCACATCCTAGAAGTAATCAGTTTGCCAATACAGGGGAATGGATGAACCGGCCTCTCGGGCCCATATCCATGTTAATAGCTCGGCCAATAATGGCCTAAAATATATATGAAAGGTTCGGTTCTTCCTTCTACGTAACCCGGCCGATCGGCCTACTCAAACCAGCCCCTACGGGCTTCTCAATTAGGAACCTTTATAATTCGGATCCGTCAACTAGGATGGCCACTAGCTTCAGAGATCCTCCGAGTTAGGGATATCTAGTCCCACCCACTTGGGTCTACCGTCAGCGTGGCCCACTGACGAAATCTCAAGACTCTCCGCCACTCGGGTCTAACACCTAGTGGGCCCGTTGGTGTAATCTCAAGACCCTATAAACCGCTGAGTCGTATGATATCCATTCGGTTAATGACACTTCTCAGTAGACCATCTCAACCACAACCAGAATCTGGTTGTGCAAGTTTTCCTATATTTTGTTTTCCGGGCGTTGCCCATGTTCGATCCTCCTCCTAGGGTCCTATTGTTTCCCTAGGTGTAGAACCTAGTAAGTGTATCTTGTATCTAGGTTAAATGTCACCACTAGATACCTAAACCATTCTTTCTAGATTGATCGAACTTGCCGACTATAGAAGAGCACTTGTCCTACCATTGTCAACGACACTTACCAAATTTAATCATGAGTAACAACATCATGAGGAAGCCGAATTAAAGAGGTAAATAATTCATTGATTAAACCAATAAGGAACATGCAATAAACATAGCAACAATTTAACATGATATAAGAAATTTAATGAAACCTTTCCTTGGATGCATGTACCATAACCATCATGTCCATATAGGCATTAGCAAGAACATTTCCATACTCATGAGAATGTAGATTAAAATTGCTATCAATTAACAAGATGAACAGTAAACATATAATTTAAATTGAACCTAACATTAAGCATGAAAGTGGGAATTAAGACGACATAATTTCCCTCCCCTTTCCACGGCTCGGCCGACTCAAGCAAGGCAATAACCTGCTTGGCCGAACCCCCTAGGGGTGGTAAACATGGTTGCGGCATCAACACGAGTATCAATTCAAAAGTCTAAAACATATCGAACACAAGACAATACGCGGGTTGCAAGACGAGCGAGAAAATTGGGGAAAATTTCGGCATGACCTTTCCCCTTTTTCCTCTACTCGGCCAACTCTAAAAAATGAGAAATCAGCACATTTTAAAACACAAGATCACGGTATAAACAACGATTAAAGTTCTAACATGAAGAAATGCGTCGATTGGCAAGAACTCGCGAAGAAAAACCCGATTTCAAACTTGTAGGGCCGGCCACGCGCCTCCCATCAAAAACTACACTAACCACTCACCTTGATCAGATCACGAAGAAGCCTTGATGAAGATGAGTTCCGATCTCCTTGAGCGTCGACGCGAACTCTGTGCCGACAAGATCTCCCCTCTCTTCCTTTATCTCCCTTTTGCTCGGGCTGCGTGCGGCTCTCTCCTTGAGCCGCACGGCTGGCTTGGGTGAGGGGTTTTATCTCCCCTCATCCATTGACTCATTTACCCCTCATTCACTTACTCACCCCTCTATGCGACTCCACTTAACCCGGTTCGAGTCCCGACTCAATCCGCGGACTAAACTCAAACCAAACTTGAGTCGAACAATATGTTCATCCACTCAAACACTAACACTTTGATACGACTTTAAATAAATTTTACCTGCTATTCGAGGTGATCACGCGACTCGACCCGGCTAGCTCCCGACTCGATGGGCTGCACCACGAGAAATTTTATATTAGGAAACCCCGAGTATTACACACACACACACACTCTCTCTCTCATCCGAAACCCTAGCCGACGACTAGGGTTTTGTCCGGGACTATTGTTTGCTAAGATTTGATTAATTAAATATCTATAGGGTCTGATTACTATTCTTAATTAAGCATAATTAGTTAGATTCTATCTAATTGTGAATGTACCAATTATTATATCTGATGTTTTTTTAAAATTTTAGAATCTATCTGATGTTTTTTTAATTCTTTCTAGTGTTTGATACTACTACATTATCAAATAGAAAAATACTCTTCCTAAGTTGATACTCCAAAGTTTTCAAACTCCTATTACAAGAGAGAGGTGGGGAAATCTCCAAACTTTCTATTACATGTTGCAATTGCGAGAAAAAAAAAATCAATTGATTGATTGGCTGTCGCGAATGCTCATAAGAATAATGAAGAGGATTCTTACTCTATATGAAGACACAATATCCCCCAGCTCACCACCCTGAGTTTCTTTATTCCAAAGCACCATTGTAATACTAGGTTTTCTTTAACTTTAATGGGGAGATTATTTTATTCTGATGCCGAGCTTTGTTTTTTTACTTGGTCATATATATTAGAAGCTTTGAGCTAGCATTCTGACATTGCCAACCATAAATATTGTTTAAGATCTTCAGAAGGTTCTGTCACAATGATATTGATATTGATTTTATTCTCATTTGAACTTGTAGTAAACTTTAAGTAAATTATAACTCATGCTCTATCATGTAAGGTAAAAGCAAGAGCAAGTAGTAGTTGATATTGATTTGAAAAGATACTTGAAATTGAGCTTAATAATTCATCTCCTCTTTCAAGAACCAGGATATTATTGCTCTCTGTTTCAATAGTCTTTTATTAAATCCAAATCAATCTCCTCTTTAATTTATATGAGCTGGAATGTTCTTACTACTGTTCTTCTCCATTGTGGCATGCAAGGTTGGCTGGATGCCACAATGGAGAAGAACAGTAGTCAATTGCTCTTGACACCAGACTTGTCTTTCTCCCCATCACTCTCTTTTTTTCCACAACACCATCAACTACATTTACACTATCTACTTTTTTCATGCTCTAAAAGAAAACCAAAGAGCAAAATAGTGGCCTCAATGCCATCTTCTCCACAACTTGTGCTATCTTTTCCTTCTCATAACAAGAGAAAGCGTAGAAGAGTGAAAAAGGTTGCTGCACAATGGAGCAAAAATAAAGCATAATAAACATAGAAACTTGGGCTGTTCCTTTATTTTTTGGCCCTCCCTTACAATGCATGGGGAAGTGTAGATGGATATGAATGGTGGTAATATTATTATGTATTATTTTCATAAACAGTTGCGTGACATTTTCTCCTTGCAGTTATTTGATTGCTTTCTTTTTTATTTTATTTATTTATTTTTCTAGTGATGAGTATATGACTCCTTGAGCTGAAAAGAGTAAGTGTATCTCTTTTCTTTGAAGCAGATCTTTTAGCTGTTCTTTCATTTATGTGTATTCACAATTAATGTTTTCTAAATCATATCCAAAGAGTTATTGAGATCCAACTTATATTTTGAAAAGATGATTTATGTTTAACTTGCATGAATTGAATTGAATGGAGAACCATTTGCCCAAATGGTTCGAATTTGGTTAGGAAACATTGGTCCCATGCATGTATCTCTTCCCTATGAAACACACCTGGTTTTATAATTGTTTGAGTTGTCTCATAGCAAAGAGTTTAGCTATTGTTGAGTTCATTGCAAGCTATATTTTACTTGAAAAGGATTAACCATTTGACTTATGTGTCAAGGTTTTCTAGCTAGGTAATTTAATTACCCTTGAAGTCCTACATTTTAAAAATGTTTTTCCTGGTTAACATTAATTCTCTGCAAGGTCGATCCGTGACTTATTCCAATGCTTTAATTGTCATTGAGAGATTCAATTGCTGCAATTTGTATATATAAATCAAATATTGCTAAAGATGGTTTTGCACATGAAACTTTATAATGCTTCAAAGGTCCATGCAGCATTTGCATGGCAATTTGACAAGCAGCAGCAACTGTTTCAATAAAGACCACAACAAAATCGAGCTCTTCCATCACATGCCTCCCCATCCCATCTTGCTTTCTTTACTTTTGCCCTTATCCTAGTTGATCTTTGTCTTGATTAATTAGAATCCCCAATCAAATTAATGCATTAAAACAAAAAATTGATCAATAACTAATCTGTAATAGATTGAAATGACTAGTTTAATCTATTTGAATTTTATTTTTTTTTGTAAAACTAATGAAGTTAATCATATCTATCTCAGGTTCACATTGTCTTGAAGGAACTCGTTAGAAAATCTATTATTGAAATAGAGGTTTGGTATTATCTAAGAATAAATGTATTTCATTGCAATGTCTTAAAATTTTCATACCATATGCATGCTTTGTGTCATTGGTTATTTTCATACCATATGCTGGCAATATTTAAAACTAAACGCAATTGATTTTTTCCAGCTAAGATAATTAATATTCCAATTTCCGAGTAAACTTTAATTAGCAAGCTAGTATATAATTCTTTGCATGTGTACAGATATATATCAATGCATGGCATGTCAATGTAGATCTTCTTTAAACATAATTTTGTTGTCAAAAGTACCAAACTATTTGATTCTTATTTTCAAATCCTATTAAGAGTAGGACATGTTAATGCATCATCTGTTATTGTTTATTAAGAGCAGGTTACTGTTTGCCGTCAAAAGTACCAAACTTCTTGATTCTTTTCTTGTTATTTGAGAAGCAATAGATAGGAGAAGAGGTGTGCATGAATTGAATTGGGTCAAATGCTGAAAATTTTCAACCCAATTAAGGTTGGTATTTTTCAATATTAATTCAGCCCAATTAATATGTCAACTCAGTTCAATCCAATCCAATTAAATCTGATTGGTGACTTCATAATTTTTTGATACTTTGTAATTACTTCGCTCTAATTAATGCATAATTATATTTCGCTTAGTACGTTGAAGTTAACACTATTCGTACTACATTCTACTCTATTAATGCATAATTTGTCGGTATAATTTTAGGTTTGAAATTGAGATTAATATTATGATTTGCGAGTTGAGAAAGTGACACGAACTTATCGACCGTTAGATCATAATTTTTTTTACAATACCTTAGATCCGTTCGGAGATCGTATCGTTGTCTATAAGAAGTACAAAACTTATAGATTCTTTACGATTTTTGAATTGTCCTTGATCGACAGTTTGGGATCAAAATTATTCTACTTGTAGTTAATTTTTTTTTTAACATTCATTTCAGTTTGAAATTCTAGCAGATATCCCTTGTTCTCCAAGTATGCGCCCAGATGATATGCATATTTGGAGAACTGTAGGGAAATGCTGCTGGAATTTCGACTGAAATTGAATGTTAAAAAGAATATTAAAATGCAAGTAGAATAATTTGATTCTCGAATGGAATAAGACCACCCCACCTATGAAGATTTCTAAAGAAGTAATTGTTGTGATATATCACGTACAAAATCATGGCGGAAGATCGTAGTTGGATATACCATCGGATGCACCTTGGAGGTTTACTTGAAGAATTCAATAGTGGTGTTCAGGAATTTTTGAACTTCGCATATTCAAATCTGCAATTTGTCAGTGTTGACAAAATCAGATGTCCGTATCGTTGGTGTGTCAACTTGTTTTTTCTAGACCGATATGCAGTGACATTGCACCTATATAGAAATGGTTTCATGAATTGTTACTATCGATGGATTTCACACGGGGAGTCATTCATAGGCATGTCATCATATGAATTAGGAGGCCAGTCGTCTAATATTGGATCTTCGTCCGAAACTCATACAACATCCGTCGAGCTACTATATTGAAATATGGTCTTGGATGCTCTGGGCGGTCGTGAATTCCAAAGGTTGCCAATGCCTCACACAGAATTAGGTGGTCAGTCGTCAAGTACTGAAGTGACAATGGATATAGAGTGTGAGCCACAAGTAGAACCGGAAATTCAAATAGAGTTACCAAATCTAGAAGCATCACAGTTTTATGATTTATTGAAAGCTACAGATGAACCTTTGTATGAAGGCTGTGATGAATATTCAAAGTTATCAATAATGACTCAAATGTTAAACATTAAGTCTGACTGCAACGTAACTGAGATAGCATATAATCAATTTTCTGAGCTTTTTCACAAAGCGTTGCCTAAAGATAACCAACTGGAGGACAATTTCTATAAGATGAAAAAGATGATGAAGAGACTTGGTCTAGGGTATCAAAAATTTCATGCATGTCAGAACAACTACATTCTATATTACTGTGAATACGCAGACTTGACCCAGTGTCCAACATGTGAACATCCTCGGTACAAAGAGAAATCTTCGAGTAGGCAGAAAGATATACCATTTAAGGTTCTTCGGTATTTCCCGATAATTCCCAGATTGAAGCGGTTGTTCATGTCTGAAAAAATAGCCCAACATATAATATGGCATGCTAAGAGTTGTGATCCGAATGTTATGACTCACCCATCTGACAGTGAAGCATGGAAATATCTTGATCGATGTTATCCATCGTTTGCAAGTGATCCTAGAAATGTCAGACTAGGGTTATGTACTGATGGGTTCAATCCATTCGGTCAATCATCCACTTCATATTCTGTTTGGCCGGTGCTCCTCACAGTCTACAATTTGCCACCGTCGATGTGCATGAAAGATGATTTCATATTTTTGAGTATGATAATCCTAGGACCAAGGGGACCAAGAAAAGAATTAGATGTGTTCCTTCGACCGTTAATTGACGAGTTAAAGAACTTGTGGGACGACGAAGTCATCACTTATGATATTCATCAAAAAAGGAATTTCAACTTAAGGGCCGCATTGTTGTGGACAATTAGTGACTTCCCGGCATATGCTATGTTGTCTGGTTGGAGCACACACGGGAGGGTTGGTTGTCCGTATTGTATGGAACGAACAAAAGCATTCAGTCTTCGGCATGGACGAAAGATTTCATACTTTGACTGTCATCGTCAATTTTTGCCACTTGATCATCCATACCGGAGAAATAGAGATAAATTCATTAGGGGCGGAGTGGAAAAATACGGACCACCTTGGCGTTTGTCTGGTAATCGAAGAGGTTGACAGAATTTGTTTCGGAGAAAGACACAATTGAGTCAAAAAAGTATATTCTGGGAACTGTCTTACTGGAGCTCATTACTAGTTCGACACAATTTGGATGTGATGCACATTGAAAAGAATGTGTTTGAGAATATTTTTAATACAGTGATGGATTTTGTAGGAAAAACAAAAGATAATGTGAAGGCAAGAATGGAGTCAAAAGTATATTGCAAACGTCTAGATTTAGATCTACAGGAGGTGAACGACAAACAAGTGAAACTGAAAGCTTCTTATGTTCTCAGTAAGCAACAACAAAAAGTTGTTTGCCAGTGGATAAAAGATCTCAAATTACCAGATGGCTATGCATCTAATTTAGCTCGATGCGTCAATGTAGATGAGGGTAAAATATCAGGAATGAAAAGTCATGACTGTCGTGTGTTCATGCAGAGACTACTCCCTATTGCATTCTGCGATATTTTACCAGACAAAATTTGGGGTCCGTTAACCGAGCTTAGTTTGTTCTTTAGAGATATCTGCGCCAATGCCCTCCGTATCGAAGATATGGAAAAGCTAGAGAAAAATATTGTAGAAATTCTTTGCAAATTAGAGCAGATATTTCCACCTGGATTGTTTGACTCGATGGAACATCTACTGGTTCACTTAGCATACGAGGTAAGAGTTGGTGGTCTGGTTCAGTATCGATGGATGTATTTATTCGAGAGGTATATGCAGAGGTTAAAAAGGAAAATAAAAAATACAGCTACAGTGGAAGGTTCAATAAGTGTATCTTATATAATTAAGGAGATATCAACTTTCTGTTCTTTCTATTTCGAGTCCAATGTGCACACCAGGTTGACTCCTCTTCCCCGAACTGATGATGGGGGAAATGTGAACGCTCTAGGTTTTCTACCAATATTTTATTTTCCTGGTCGTGGTTTGGGCGCACGTCCATCGAGATATTTAAATGAAGATGAGTACCATCTTGCACAATTATATGTACTGATGAATTGCCCCGAGGTTGATCCTTTCATTCAAAAATTTGACACGGAAGTTCGTACACAGACGCCGAATATATCCGAGGAAGAATTACAAGATAAACATAGCATAGAATTTCCAAATTGGTTCAAAACTTGGTCGAGTGAACATATTCAAGAAATAGACAATAAATTACTCGAGTTAGCATGTGGACCATCACGACTAGTCTTATGCTATAACAGATACTTTGTGAATGGATATAAATTTCATACAAAGGAGTACTCAACCACATAGAAGACAATGAATGCTGGTGTTTGTGTCAAACGCTTTTAATGTACTCTTTTAGTCAATCTTGTATTTGTGTTGAATTTAGTTTGTATTGGACTAATGATCACCGATACAAAATAAGAATTAAGTTTGCATTTGTGTTGAATTTAATTTATATTCTTTTGTATTCCGTATGTTATGCTCCATCAGAATATGTTTTGTTACAATGGAAAGGTTTAAAATGATTGTATTAATATTTTCTTTTTGTAGGCCCATACACATGGGATCCCGCCATTCAGGCTCAGATGGAGGATGCTTGGGAAGCTTACAATAAGAAACTTTTCAAGGATATCCACCGTGTGCAGGATGAGGCGCGGGCAAATATAGGTGGTAATCAGTATACGCCTATGGATGCGCTGAAGGGACATGGGTCCAACTGGATAATGGCCACGTATAGGATCAATTATACAACATTTGGGCGTTCGAGGAGTGGCAGGGTGCCTCCCGAACAACGCACCAGAATCGGATGACGCTAGTTGAGGGATCCATGGCCCGACATACCGGTGGGTCCATCCAATTTCTAGTCACGAGTGTCGCATGGTAAGTAATTTAATAATAGTTTTTATTATTTATTATTATTATACAAAATTTAATTTTATTTATTTTATTGCAGGGGACGCGAGACGAGTAGGGGACGCTCATTTCGACTGATCCTTTGAGGGTCTTCGAGGAGACACATAGATATAGACATGGTTCTCGCCGGGGTGAGCTCATCAGTGGGAGGCCGGAGACGATCCTGGTAAGTTAATATTTAATAAAGTTCATCTTTTTTTAAAAAAATATTAGTTCAATTATGTATAATTAATTTAATTAATCAATATTTAAAGGCCAAGTATACTCAGTTGGTGACCCAGCGGGGAGGTGATCCTGCGCAACATCAACTTCATGTTGACGCATGGATGCAGGTGACAGGAGTCGACCACGGCCGTGTACATTGGCACAATGGCCCTTGCACGGACGTTGTTGTAGCCACATGGTGTGGGGTCGTCTACCTTCACCTCTTCACCGCTGGTCCATCAACATCACATGCGGGCCAAGATCGATTTGTAGCCTTAGAGGCTTCACACACATAAGTAAAGTCTTCTCACGTACCCTTAGAGGCTTCTCATGCATGCCTCATTAGTGAGGTGGCCGCTATGAGGGAGTACATGACACATATTGCTTCTTCCATTCCTAGTCCTCCGACCCTTTCGCCTCCCCCTTCTACGCGATGTTCATTTTTGAGTTTTGTGTGTGGGTTTTTACTTGAGACATAATACAAGCAGGTTGACTTAAGTCCTTAGAAGGATTTTACAATCATTTCAAAGTTCTAGACCTAACTCCCGACTCGATCTCCTCCGAAGCCGTCGACATTTGAGTTCTCGTGATTTCTCCGTGATTTTCTGACAAACTTCGCATGAGTATTGATCATCCAACTTGAGATCAAACTCATTAGAATAAGTTGTTATCATCAAAATCAAGAAGGTGTCCAAGGTTGAAAACCTTAGGCCAACTTTAAAGAACCATTTTCAATGAATTTTTTGAAACCTTTAACCTATCCATATATGACACGGGTGATTTTAAAATTTTTGATTTTCAAAAATTAGTACTACACCCTAAAATTTAGATTTTGATCCTTAAGGATTTTGATTTTTTAGATATTTATATTGAATCCAAATGGGGGTATTCCTTATTTAACACTTATGTTTTAAAGTTAATATCTCAAAGTAATTAAGAAATGTAAATAATACTTGAAAAATTAGACCTTGCTGAAACTGCATTCAGTGCAATTTCGATCGTAGGTCCGGTTGGCTGTTCGGTCAATAGATCTGCCATCGACCTGCTATCGAATTTGGTTAGGAACTCATAGTAAGCATTCAGTCGACGTTTGATCGAAGGTTCAGTCGACTGAATCATATCGACCGAAGGTTCGACCGGTGGGCCAATGGCTCTAAAAATAGTTGTTTCATTATGTTGTGCCCGAGCCTTGGGTGATGTTTTGCCTATAAAAAAGTCTTCCCGGCCTTCATATGATCGTTTGGAACCTATTGAGTCCTAAACTAAGCCTTGATTGAGATAGTCTTTCTAAACCCTAGCTTTGAGTCTTACAATCTTGATATTACCCTTGAGCTTTAATCGATTCATCATCAAGGCATCAAGAGGAGCTAGGATTCGAGGTTTGGAACAAGTGTTGTATTGTATTGTTATTTTCTCCATTTATTGTTGTGTTTTGTGTTTATTTTCATTGTATTACATGTATGTGAAGACCTAGGTTGCTAGGTTTGAGTTGGGTGGTAGTCTTGGTGTTTGAGGCTTAAATCCACTAGTGTAAACTTAGTTTGCTAGGATTATTGAATGTGGTCCTGTAGAGTTTGAGGTGAAAGAGTGCTCTTGGTAAGAACACGAAAATTTCCCAGTTTTGAAGTGCCTTAGGTGTAAGAGCGGAGACTCTTCGGGTAAAACGTCCTCATTGTAAAAGCAACATTCATAATCTAGTAAACTTAAGTTTGGAAATCCTAGGCGAGGGTGCTTAGGTAGTGGAGTAGGCATTGGGGCCGAACCACTATAAATTGATTTGTTAGCATTGCTTTCTTGTTTGTTGAATTACTTGTTAATTATCTTGCTTCCGCTTGAATTGTGAACTTGCCTAAGTAATCGTAGAAACATTTAAAATCCGATTTAGGCTACGATTTTAGTTGACACACTATTCACCCCATCTTTAGTGTAGGCCATTCGACTTACATTTGGTATCAGAGCGGGTTCGTAGCTTGAGATTTCACCATTTCTTCTACACTTTGGTTAGATTCGAGAATGACACTATAGTCGGTAGCATTCGCACTACCTAGGTTTGATGGTTCAAACTTTGGTGCTTTGAAACTTAGAATGTATACTTTTCTAAAGTCCCAAGGTTTAGATGTTTTTAACATGTTAAAAATTAAATTCATTGAACGTGGAAAATAAATGCATGATTGGAGCCAAAATGAAATTGACATGATCATATTAAATGCTCAAGCCATGAATTTCATATATTGTTCATTTCCCAATGAAATTCTTGAGAAAATCATGCATTGTACTTCGACTTATGATTTATGGGCATGCTTAAATATGTTGTATGACTATGCAAAAACCGAAGAGTTAATCACTCTTGATGAAGGTGGTGATGTCAATGGTCATTCACCTACCACTAACTTGGTTTTCAATGCCCAAAGCATATCTAGTGGAAGGAGAACTAAAAATCGGAGAAGAAAGCTAAGGTGTTTCCTTTGTCAAGAAGTGGGACACAAGACAAGGAATTTTCCTTTAATGAAAGAGAAACCCAAGAAGAAGAAGAACTCATCCAAGTGCACTTCGGATTCATGTGGAGCATCTTCTCATCATGATGAAGAAGCCAACCACTTCCCAATTTTGCCTCATGGGTCTTCGGAATGAGGTAAAGTCTTCTACTTCTAGCCTTGATAAAGATTTTAATAGTGATAATGATGTTAGTAGCTCTAATTCTTCAGACAATGACTTATGATGAGCTATTAGAAGAATCTAAGAAGATGTATGCTATGCTTATGTTATCAAATAAGGAAAATAGACAAATTAAGAAAGAAAACTTGGAGCTTGTTAATTATTTGCATGAGTTGAAGAGTGAAAACGAAAAATTGAAAACTAGCATGATTGATCCTTGCGTTGGTACATTAACTCTTGAAGTTAAGGACTTGAAACTTGAAAAATGAGAATTTGAAAAATAGATTGAAGTATACAAATAATGTTTTGTAAAATGTTTCGAAAATTGAGATTGAGAATTTGAGAGTAAAGAATTTCAAAAATTTTGAATGAAAATTGTATGCTAAAAACTCAATTGCATACTTTGTATCAATCTATTGATACATTAAAGAATGAGGTAGTGTTTTTAAGTAGGAAGATTGATGATTTGTCAAATGCGTCCTCATTTAAGAATTTTAGTAGAAGTAGTGTTTCTAACAAGAATGCTCATGCTCATGCTAATTCTCATGCTAGACATCCTACCTTTAAACCTCATATTCAAAAGAAAAAGAAAAAGAAAAAAATTAATGGAAATTGTTTTTGTTGTGGTATTTTTGGCCATGCCATATATGATTATGCATTTAAAAGAAATCCAAGTGTAGCTAAAATACTTTGGATTCCTAGGCCAACTAATCCCCAAGGACCCAAAATCATTTGGGTACCAAAAGTATCATGTTCTCTTGTAGGTGGTTGTAGGTGGATCAACCACACAAGGATGAGTTGATGATGGTTGATGAGAGTTGCATGAGGATTCAAAGCTACACCAATTCAAAGTTGCAACTTCGCATCCTTTACATGCCTTGGGTTTGAAAAATCGGCATCTAGTTCATTTGGTATCATCTCCTTGTTTGTCTAGTTTAGGAATTGGAATATTTGATACTTGTTTAACTTGAGTGGTTTTCTCCCTTCTTCATATGATTTGAAAATGTTTTTTGATTTTGATTTTTGGTTTCCTCAGAGACCTTTGTAGTCTATAAGACTATAACAGGCTCATGAGATCTTACGGTTCTAAATCATAGGCTAATTGTGACATTTCAATTTCCAACCAATAAGAAGGGTTGGAAATCTTACTTCTAAAATTTTCATTTTTTGAGATTTCTTTGATTGATTTTGGTATCATGTTGTATTTCTTGAAATGAATCTTTAACTATATTTAGAGTGATTAACTTGCTTGAAATGGTTGTCATTATGTAACTAATAATTTCTTCTTGCATGTTAAATCTAAGTTAAATGGAAGGCTAAAATGAATAAAAAATGACTAGTTCAAAATCTTAGCATTATACCTTAATGTTTAAGCTTCAATTATGTCTCTACTCATGATTACAATTACATGTAACTCCTTGAACTCTCATGAGTAGGTAGAATTTTAGCACTTCTAGGTGTTTAAACTTGAAAAACTGCTCTAGGTTGATATTTGTCATTGGAGACCTTCTTTTAAGTCCAAACTCATGAAACATGTTTAGATATACACATGACATACTTCTACATGTTTAAACTTGAAAAATCATGTGTAGATAGACAAAGTGATAACTAGTTCATTTAAGGTGATTTAAACTTGAAAAGCTTTGACCCAAGCCAATAAATCGACTTGGATACTTGTTTAGGTCCATGTTTAGGTAGTCATGACATGTTGCTCATTGGATACTTAAACCAAAAAATCATTTTAAGTCGAAATCTCATAAACATGTTTAGGTATAGGTATGACATGTTTCTAGGCATATTAGAGTTGAAAATTGACTATTTTGCAGAAGGGGATCACGTTCTCTAGAAGATTAAACCACAAAGAAAACTAGTCGGAGAAGGTAAACTTGCTCCAAACTGGGAAAGCCCCTATCGGATCACAGAGGTCCTCGGAAAGGGTGCTTATAGAATTGTCGAGCTATCTGGATGAGAGGTCCCATGATCCTAGAATGCGACCTCCCTGCGGGTCTACTACAACTAGGATTCCACTCTTAAATTACAACAGGGCTAGACTACTCTTTCCCCTACTTGGCAATTTTTCCCACTGGGTTTTCCCCATGAAAGGTTTTAACGAGGCTCCACAATGTGTAAGCTGAGCTTAACTCTCGGTGATATTTCACAATGAAATTATTCTTTCCATTATGCACATGTCTTTTGCGTCTCACTTCACTTGCAGTCATTGCATACTTTATAGGAGGAATTTACACGGTCTCACAAGCAACCCTCAACCCATGTGACGTATCATTCCTCCTCGGCCAATCGTCCATCGGCACTATCAAGCACCCAAATGATCAAGACTCGGTCTCCACCAGTCCAAGCTCAAACTCAACACCTCATACAACAACCAAAACTCGGTTTTTACCAGTTTGGCTCGTCGGCCTCAGCGCCTATCTCGGGCTCCTATGCCCTCAACGACCCCAAGCACGCTCCTCGCGAGCTAAATTTTCACCGAGTTTGGCCCTCGGCCCTAAACGCGGCCTCCGTCTTAGCCCGAAACGCTCTCAACGAGCAACATGACCCCAAGCACGCTCCTCGCGAGCTCGGTTTTCACCGAGTCTGGTCCTCACTCCTAAACGCAGCCTCCGGCTCAGCCCGACATGCTCTTAATGAGCAACAAGAATCGAAGTAGGCTCCTCGCGAACTCGATTTTCACCGAGTCTGGTCCTCGGCCCTAAACACAGCCTCTAGCTCAGCCTGACACGCTCTCAGCAAACAACATGGCCCCAACATCTTGCTCATGAAATACCAAATAGGTAAACCATAGTTCAGATACTACTTTAATTGAGACATGCAGGAAACAACCACTCGACAAGAAATACAACAAGGATGAACAAGGAAGTTAGGATTTCCAAACTAGTTTTACTAGATTAATTAGTTTCCTTACAATGACGATGTTTTCACCGGAGAGTCTCCACTCTCAAACCGAAGGCACTTCCACACTCGGAAGTATCCCGCCTTCCTACTGAAAGCACTCTCCCACCTCAAACGTAAGGACAACTAAACTAATCCTTGCAAACTACGTTTACACTGGTTGAATTAAGCTCTAACACCAAGGCAACCACCAACCATTCAAGACCTACACTCTAGGTCTAACACAAACTCAAATACAATGAAAATAACAACAAAATACAACAATAAAAGGAGCAATAAATCAAACAATAAAGTACTTAGCTCCACAACAAGATTCCTAGCTTCCTCTTGATGCCTTGATGATGAAACAATAGAAGAATGAAGGCAATATCAAGCTTTTTGGCTCAAGCTAGGTTTTCACAAGAGAATGGCTCAATGAGGCTTGTGATTGATCAAAAGAAGTCTCAATAGTAGTAGGAGTGATCAACAACATATAGGAAGGCTCTCATGGCTTTATATTTAGAAGCCATGAACAGAGAAGGCAAGACATGCCACCTCAACGTGCATTTTTTTGCCCGTTGGCTCCGCCCGGTCGGTGGCTGGTCGACCGACCGTTGACCGCCTATCGGTCGACATGCTGAAAATAGCCCAGTTTTCACTGATTTTTCTACTCGTTGGTTGGGTTTTGTCTTCTCTAAGTCTTATATAACATTTCTTAACTCCTTTAAAACATAAATGTTATACAAGGATTACCCCCCATTTGGATTCAATAAAGATATCTAGAAAATCAAAATCCTTAAGAATCAAAATCTATCTTTGAGGTCTAGTATAAATTTCCAAAAATCAAAAATTTTATAATCTACCGGATCAAATATGAATAGGTTAAAGTCGTCCAAAAATTCCTTAAAAATATGTCGTTAACTAGTTTTTACCTAAGGAATAATTATCATGACTTTTGGTGCCAAGAAAATGTCTAGGTCATATTGCCCTCCAAGGAGCTCCCTAGGCTTAGTGAATTTTAGGGTCATTTTTTGATTTTTCGGATTTTCATATTTTGGGGTTTGAGTTTGGGTTTTTGGGTTTTACATCATAAAAGAGGATTACACAATCATTCTAGACACCCTAAACCAAAACTCTAACTAACCGACAACATCCAAGCATCGACGACTGTCCTTGCCGATTTCTCTGATTTTTTCGATCGAGGACGACACACGCAAACCGTTATGGAACCTGAAAATATTTCTTCATTAATACATTAGTTCCATGTCTGTTATCATTAAAACTGAGATTTAGACCATGGTTGAAAACCTTAGGCCAACACCCAAGAGTTGGAAGGATAGGTAGAGAAGGAATTCTAAGTGACGGCGGGGCAAACCGAGAACCACTGACAAGGGTTCTAAGCCAGCACGACGTTTCCTGAAAACCATGGATATAGGCTCTACCGTAAGCCTGATGGTGCAGACCTACACTTGGAACTCCTTCACTCGCTCAAATCCTTAAGCTCGATGGAATAAACCCACGGTAAACGACGGACCCTTCTCCAAACAAGTAAGAATAACTTCCGACGGAGTGGTAATCTTCGACACTTCCCAGTCCATGATTCCCAAAACACACAACTAGCAAGGGGCTATATATTTATAGGCCAGGAACATGAACCGTCACTGTAATTGATGGATCCACGAGGCTTCTTCTCCATCAAATTATAACAGACGTTTGATGCTTTGGAAATTGATTATAAAATCTTTATTCATGATTACTTTCTTTACGAAATATATATTTACCACACAGGTGGCGAACATCCGTGAGAGCTTGTACATGCATCACATCCAGCTCAAATACCAAAAATAATACATCAAAAACAACAGACTCATCTGATGATCAATCGAGGATCAACCGAGGTTATGAAGACTGACCTCACTTAGAGCTCGACACGCAGTCCTATAGACTTTCATCGAACTCGGGGGCTGTGGACTGGACTAGGACTATTGGTCCCTATCAGATCCAACATCGCTCCTTCATTACCAGATCGAACCATGCGGCTCCATCCAAGTGGCTTCGCCCAACTACACCCTTGAGTCAGACCCGAGCCAGACTAAGTGGCTCTACCCAGGGACCTGACTTGGCCACACATGGATACCCACATCCTACCTTATCAGAAGAGAAACACCATTACAAGCCTGCCATCTCCGGAATCAATCTCGACCCACTCTGGGAAACCTCACTGCAAGATTTCAGGGATTCAGGGAGACGTCATCACCCCAGGTAATCCTAATTCCAATTTCCCATGACCTCCACCTTGGAGTCCCACTGACTTAAGCGTTGGAGTGTCTTTTGCAGCCCCCCCCCATCGGCGTCGAACCAGACAAGGAGACACACCAAACCGGACCAAAACGCCCCCAACACTTAGGCACGAACACCAGGAAAATCAAAAAATGGCCTAGAAATTTTCAAAGTCTAGGGAGCTCCTTAAAGGGCTATATATATGATTTAGACATATCCTTAGCACCAAAATTCTTGGTAATTGTTCTTTAGGTAGAAACAAGCTAAAGACCCATTTTCAAGGAATTTTCTGGAAATCTTTAACCAATCTGTATATGACCTCGGAGATTTAAAATTTCTAATTTTTGTAAATTAGTACTAGACCCCAAAATTTAGATTTTGATCCTTAAGGAATTTAATTTTTTAGATATTTTGATTGAATCCAAATGGGGGGTATTCCTTATCTAACATTTACATTTTAAAGTTAATATCTTAAAATTAAGAAATGCGAATAAGGCTTGAAAAATCATACCTTGTTGAAACTGCATCCAGTGTAGTTTTCGTCGAAGGACCGGTTGACTGTTCGATCGACCGACCTATGACCGAGTTTGGCCATGAACTGATCATAGTAAGCATTCGGTCGACGTATGACCAAAGGTTCAATCGACTGAACCATTGACCGAAGGTTCGATCGACGGGCAAACGGTTCTAAAAATAGTCGTTTCATTCTGTTGTGCCCGAGCCCTGGGTGATGTTCTGCCTACAAAAAAGCCATCCCAGTCTTCCTATGATCTTTTGGATCCTATTGAGCCATCATTTGAGATCCTAAACTAATCTTTAATAGAGATATTCTTTCTAAACCCTAGATTTGAGCCTTACAATATATTTTGATATTGCCTTTGAGCTTTAATCGATTCATCACCAAGGCATTAAGAGGAGCTAGCTTTGGAGCTAAGTGTTGTATTGTTTTGTTATTTGCTCCATTTATTGTTGTATTTTGTGTTTATTTTCATTGTATTACAAGTTTGTGAAAACCTAGGTTGCTAGGTTTGAGTTGGGTGGTATAGTCTTGGTGTTTGAGGCTTAAATCCAACGGTGTAAACTTAGTTTGCTAGGATTACTGATTGTTGTCCTATAGAGTTTGAGGTAGAAAAGTGCTCTCGATAGGAAGGCAGAGACTTCCGGGTGTGGAAGTACCTTAGGTGTGAGAGCGGAGACTCTTCGGGTAAAAGGTCCTCATTGTAAGGGAAACATTCCTAATCTAGTAAAGTTAAGTTTGGAAATCCTAAGTGGGGGTGCTTAGGTAGTGGAGTAGGCATTGAGGCTTAGCCACTATAAATCGAATTGTTAGCATTGCTTTGTTGGTTGTTGAATTACTTGTTAATTATCTCGTTTTCACTTGCTATTGAAATGCGAATTTGCCTAAGTAATCAATAAAATGTTTAAAACCCGATTTAGGCTAAGATTTTAGTTAACACACTATTCACCCTCCCTCTAGTGTAGGTCATTCAACTTACACGATTTTTATCCCCTAGATCACAGACTTAATACTATTAAATCCCTGGTGATAAACGTAAAATGTTAATATCCTTATTTGACCATGTGGAGCCTCGAGCTGAGTTGTAGTTGGTTTGATCTGGGTCGGGTTCATGAATTGGGGTGCTTTCGGGATCGGGCCGACTGGGCCTGAAGAGCCAGTCCAGTCTGAGGACTTCGTACCGAGCTCCAATAGTGTCCGAGTCTCCATTGTCTGTCTAGCTCTTTATATATGCCGAGCTTCCGTCCTTAGGTTCGTATCTGAGTGCTTGTTGAGTTCCATCCCTAGTCAAATCGCTAAGATAGGAGAGCTCAGTGTGTCTCTATTTTGTTGCTTTGTGCCTCTTCAGTTTTGTCACTTTACGAATCTTCTATTTTTGCGTCTAGTGTGGCAGTTGCAGGGGAAAGGATGTTGGCCTAAGGTTTTCAACTTTGGTCTTAATCTCAGTTTTGATGATAACAAATATGGTGTTGGCCCAAGGATTCCACCTAGGCCTCACTTTCTATTTTGATGATAACAATCAAATTTCTAATCCATTTAGTGAGTTTTGAGTTCAGATTGATAGTGTTGGGATGGAAGAAGAAGCACAACAGAAAAAATGATTTAAAAAAAATACAATCCATCCCAAAACCAGCGATCAACTTTAGCAATCTTTAAGGAATTCAATCTACGAGTAGAAGGAGATGATATACCTTATACCGCGAATGGTAAGGCTGCTCCTATCCCCGTTTCAAGATGTCCAATCTCACGTCCTCCAAGGAAGGTCCACGCGAAATGCCTCGTAACCAAGGGACAGCGAACACCAAGACCCGTTGTGGCTCAACGGAGAGGGAAACACAATCTCGAAACATACCTAGGTGAAGTCGGCCCTTCCCCCAAGAACTGAGCACTAACAGAAAGGAAGAGGGGATAAGAAAACTACGAAACAAGGAGGAAGATGAAGGAATACCTTGCTGTCCTCCTTGGACTCCTCCAAGAAGATGAGGAGATGACACACCTAAGAGGAAGAGACCTCGAAATCGGCTTCACAAACCCACGAAGGAGAAGCTTGATGGCCGGCCACCCATGGAGATCAAGAGGAGCTCTTTGGAGTCTTGCTCTTCAAGAAGCTTCTCAAGAATCCAAGCATTTGCTCCTCTCCAAGATCTCTAACCAATTTGCTTAACCCCTCTCAAAGGAGGTTAGGCCATCGATTTATAAGGGGAGTAGGTGGCCCCCAAGGTGGATCTGCCCCCCTCCCCCTCCTTTTTAAATTCTCTCACCGGAATTCAAAATTCTGGGGTTTGCCTCCAAAATAATAATATATATTTAATGGATTTATAATTAATTTGAAATTAATTAAATCCAACTAAATATAAACTTTAATTTATCTCTATAAATTAAATTCTTATTGATTAGGATTTATCATGTGCCAATTCCTACAATTTAGGGATGCCCTACAAATTAGAATTACCGAGGAACTCCTTCCTCGTGTATTCGTTCCTATAGGAAATATCTTTCCTATCATGTCTGTAAATGAGATTTGTGATCGTGTTGTAGCATGTCCATGCTAGTAGACATATAGTGCCGCATTCGGAATTTATCTCATAAGGTCTATTACGAGGTTAGCCTATTGTGTGTAACCCATTGGGCCCCACACTAAGCGAACAGTGAGTTGTGCTTAACAGAGAGTCGGATTTAATAGAACGACTTCTATTCGAATCTTACGAGCCACCACTAAAACCCTTTTAGTGTGGTCGTGAGAGACTCCACTCACAAGTCAAGATTGACGTCTAGCAACATGTCATGACTACCCGGATAGTGTGAGGTTCAATCTACAGGGATCGAACGACCTTCGGTGATTAGTTACCGTACAACTAAGTCCCTTTGTTACAACGTCCTGAAGTCGGCTAGGGTATGTATGAAGTGTCAAACCCTAATACGGATTCATATGTATTCCACCCACCAAGATGTCGTCTTAATAATGAAACATCAGAAACATCTTCTTGACTTTCTTGTCTACTATGGCAAGAGATTCCCGAGTCGACACTTGCAGGGACACATAGGACACTATCTCCTCTCACTATAAATAATCGATTCCATGTTGGTTGCTCACCTACCTCCATTATTGTTTCCCCATGCCCAGTAATACCCGGCACATGACGCTGAGGGCCATGTAGGGATAAAACTAAATGAATGGGTTGTCACTCACAAGGTATCCCTGACAACCTCAGGTCCAAGGACTTCTTGCACCTACTATCACCTGAGGAACATCCTATTGACACTCATGTAAGGATTTCATTCTATGTTCCTCGTGCAGGTCCGTTCAGTGAACTCATTCCTTAATGAGCACCTTCACTTGTACATTAATGACAACTCATAGGTAATTGTGAGATCAAGTACCCCTTATCGTGTAAGGCATGTACCAAGTGCACCAGTCTATCCAAAATCATCAATCCCCTAATTGGTGATCATACGACTGGGAATATTTAGAACAAGAGCATCTGGATTCCAAGTCTCATTGGCATGATCTCATCATGGCCTTGGAATCAACTGCCCGAGTTCATGGGGTTCATCACAATCTAATATATACAAAATATAGATGCAGCATATGATGAAAAGATACCTCATATTATTCATTAACCATAAATAGTTCTCTACACATCAACATGTGATTGGCTCAAGGGCACTATTTCTTTTAATCTCCCACTTGCACTTGTAGCCAATCATTGCGGTATTTAATACCCATACAACTTAAGTGGCGATTGAATTGGTAGTGCGGTAATGGCTTTGTGAATGTATCTACTATATTGTCTTTCATGTCGACACGTTAGACATTTATATCACCATTTCCAACGATCTCTCTGATCAGGGGATACCGCCTTAGGATGTGTTTTGATTTGTGGTGTGGTCTAGGTTCCTTTGCTTTAGCAACAACCCCAGTGTTATCACAATAAATTGGGACCGGATCGGCAACCTCAGGAACAACACCCAGCTCAAAGATAAATTTCTTTATCCACACTCCTTCCTTTGCGGCTTCGCTTGCAACGATGTACTCAGCTTCTGTCACCAAGTCAGCCATAGTTCCTTGCTTGGAATTTTTCCAAAACACCACGCCACCATTCAGAGTAAATACATACCTGAAAATGGATTTACTGTCATCTGAGTCTGATTGGAAGCTAGAATCTGTGTAGCCTTCCGGTTTAAAATCTGACCCACCATAAATCACGAGAACATCTTTAGTCCTTCTCAAGTACTTAAGAATGTTCTTTACAGCTTTCCAATGTTCCTCTTCAGGATCTGCCAAAAATTAGCTAGTTACCCCTAGCGCATAAGCGACATCAGGCCGAGTGCAGAGCATAGCATACATGACGGATCCTACTACCGAAGCATAAGGGATTACGCTCATCCTTTTTCTCTCCTCAGGTGTCTTAGGAGACATCTTCTTAGAAAGAGTGATGCCATGACTCGTAGGCAAGTTACCTCTTTTACTACCTTCTATGCTAAACCTTTTTTAGCACGGTATCAATATACCGAGACTGGGACAAACCAAGCATCCTTCTAGACCTATACCTATAGATCTTAATGCCGAGTACATAGGATGCTTCACCCAAGTCTTTTGTGGAGAAGTTTTTCGATAACTATGCTTTCACTAACTGGAGCAGAGGAACATCATTCCCCATGAGCAGTTTGTCATCCACATACAACACAATAAACACAACGACGCTCCCACTAACCGTTTTATAGAAACAAGGTTCATCTACATTTTTGATGAAGCCATACTCTTTGACTGTCTCATCAAAATGGATGTTCCAACTCCTCGAGGCTTGCTTGAGTCCATAAATGAACCTTTGCAGTTTACATATATACCTTCTTCAGTCCTACCAAAGACACGAAACCTTCCGACTGGGTCATATAGACTTCTTTCTCAAGTTCATCATTGAGGAATGGAGTCTTGACATCCATCCGCCGGATCTCGTAGTCATAATATGCAGCAATGGCTAGCATTATCCTAATGGACTTGAGCATGGCTACAGGAGAAAAAGTTTCATCATAGTCAAGACCTTGCCTTTGAGTGAAACCTTTTGCTACCAACCTGGCCTTATAGGTGTCTACCTGGCCATCGACTCCAATCTATCTTTTAAAGATCCACTTACACCCTATAAAAGTAACTCCTTCGGGTAAGTCAACCAAAGTCCAAACTTGGTTGATGAACATCGAGTCCATTTCGAATTTCATTGCTTGCCTACCATTGTTTGCAATCAACATCCTTGATTGCTTGATCATAGGATTGCGGATCAACAAATTCCTGGTCATTCTCAATGGTAAGGAATAATCTTTCAGGTTGTCTATGCAATCTCCCTGATCTTTGAAGAGAGGTGGGAGGTAGGGTTTCTGCGATTGGTTCTTCTTGTGGACTTTCCACGGGTGGTTGCGAATTTGCTTGTGGTTGTTGAACTTCATCAAGCTCAACATCTTCCGTTCCCACTTTCCTTAATAAACTCTTTTTCTAAACAAGTGGCATGCCTACTGACAAACACATTTTGTTCAGTTGGCGAGTAGATATAATACCCTAAACTCTCTTTAGGATACCCCACAAAATTGCACCTGGTTTCTTGACGTACACGGGGCAACCCCAAATCTTGAGATGCCTCAGACTTGGTTTCTTGCCACTCCATATCTTATATGGTGTACTAGAGATAGACTTTGTGGGAGCCCTATTCAAAAGGTAGATAGCCGTTTCAAGTGCATATACCCAAAATGAAATTGGGAGATCAGTAAAGCAAAGAATGGACCACATCATGTCTAACAACGTGCGCTTCCTCCTTTTAGATACTCCATTATGTTGTGGTGTGCCTAGAGGGGTCCATTCGGAGATAATCCCATTGTCTTTTGGATAATGTGGAAACTTAGTGGATAAGTACTCACTACCTCAATCTCATAAAAGGGTTTTAATACTTTTCCCTATTTGATTCTCAACCTCAGCCTTATACTCTTTGAACTTTTCAAAAGTATCAGACTTATGTCTCAATAGGTAGACATATCCATACCTTGATCTATCGTCTATGAACGTGATGAAGTAGGAATACCCACCTCTGGCTTGAGTTGTCATTGGTCCGCAAATATCTATGTGGACTAGCTCTAACAACTCTTTAGCCCTTTCACTATGCCCAGTGAAGGGGGACTTTTTAATTTTTCCTTTGAGACATGATTCACAAGTTGGCATCGATTCAAAATCGAACGGGTCAAACAACTCATCTTTGTACAACTTGTTAATCTGATTCTCATTAATATGACCCAGTCTCAAGTCCCAAAGATAGGTGAGGTTCAAATTATCTCATTTCCTCTTGTGCATTTGTTCGATCTGAAATACATTATCAGTTACATCTAAGACCATCAAACTATTTGAAATGTGCCCAGTTCCATATAATTCATTAGAATGATATATGTGGCAACAATTGCCTTTTAAAGTCATTTCATAACCTTGTTCTAGCAACAAAGTAACAAAAATAATGTTCTTTATTAGAACAGGAACATAATAGCAATTGTTCAATTCAATGGTTTTGACTAATGGCAGATACAAACAATAGGTTCCTACGGCTAAAGCTATAACTTTTGCGCCATTGCCTACCCGAAGGTCCTAGTCGCATTTGTTTAGCATTCTACTTATTCTCAACCCCTGCAACGAATTGCAAATGTGAGCACCACAACCAATATCCAATACCCATGTAGTAGAATTTTGTAATGATAAATTTATTTTGATAACAAATGCACCTGCGAAGGGGGCTTCAGAAGCCCTATTCTGCTTTACTTCTACAATATACTCCTTTGCAGTTGCACTTCCAGTGGCCATCTTTACCACAATGGAAACAAGTGCCCTTAGGAGCCATCTTCCCTTTCTTCTTGATATCCTTCTTGGGTTTCACATCTTTGTTTTTCGCTTTGTTCTTAACATAGCGTTTCTTTGCCTTTTTATGGGCACTACCCACTAACAAGACTTTGTCTTTTTTCCTTTAAAAGATGAGACTCAGTAGTCTTCAGCATATTAAGGAACTCAGAAAGCGAGGCATCCAGCTTGTTCATATGGTAGTTAATGATAAGCTGTGAAAATGACCCTGGAAGGGATTGGAGTATTAACTCCTGACTTAGCCCCTTATCAATGTTTACGCCCAATTTCTCTAACTCTCGATCAAATCAATTAGTTTGAGAACATGGTTTTCAACAGGGGTCCCTGCTGCCATCTTGGCCTGGAAGAGTTGTTTTGACAACACAAACCTAGCAGTCCGGCTCTCTACACCGTTCAACTCCTTGAGGTGAGAGAGGATGGCCCATGCGTCGATCTTTGCATGTTGTCGTTGCAACACATTGGACATAAAGGCGAGTATTATGCACTAAATAGTAGTGTTGTCATCTTGCCACTTCTTGTACGTGGTTCTCACTTCCTCGGTAGCCCTTTGGGAAGGGGCATCTGGTGGCCTATTGTCATGATTAATGAATATAGGAAAGTATCTCTTGGGTAAGGACAATCATCTGGTTTCGAAACCAATCAACTTAGTTTGTTCCAGTGAGTTTATTTGCATCAAGTATGCTTCGCAATGACAGTGTAGATGACATGGCGACAATGAAATGCTACAAGGAAAAGTAAAAATAAATATGAGCTACCATTCTATATGCATGATTATTAAGGTCTTTTAATTTATCATGTCTCCCATTAATTTTTGCGGTTCCCAAATAACCATCCTATTAGGAAGCAGGAAGCCCTCGTTGGTAGACTTCCTTAGGGGAAAATGGAACCCCACTTCTCCTACTCGGGTCTCACATTTAACACGACAAACCCTAATAGCTCCATGGGTAGGTAACTCTTTACCGATCACATCATTATGCGACTTCTGTCAAGTTTTGCCTCTATGGTTACCATGGTCTTGTGTTTGCTCAACAAACCAAGGAGCTCTAGTTGAGTCGGATCCATCGTTTATTTACCCTAGTGAGAAAACAACCACCCTTGAGTTTGCTCAACAAGGTAAGTCACGTTCAAGCTAGTAGTAGAGACACAAGGGTATGTGCCATATGAGATACGTGTCTATCATCACAAAAAGACATTGTGTTTGCACAACAAACCCGTTGTGACAATAGACACACTTGTACCTTACAACGATGGAAGGCGTGACTGATATTCGTCATATCATAGACATTCGGAATCAATATTATTGGAGGGTATCTTCATGCAATCATAATTATCTAAGCTATCAACAATTGAAGCAAAAACAATAAATAAAAACATAAAGTAAATAAGGATGGTTATGGATGTTCTAAGGGTTCCACCTGAGCCACCGGACGAACCAAGGCCATCATCGTATTGTTTTCGGGAGCTCTGTCTCGCCAAGGTGCTGCCCAAAATCATCTTGAAGGTTGCCGGTTCCATCAGTGCCTTCCCGGGGTTGAAGTTATCATCATCATGGCGCCGAACACCTCCTCTCCGTGTGTGCACCAAAATGGGGCAGCAAGCGTGCTCTTTGCGAATCTGCCCCTATACTTCTAATTTTACAAAACTAAAAGAAGAAGACTCCAAACAACCCAAAGGGAAAGGTTTAAGGAGAGGGAGACGAAGATTACAATCAAAATACTCAAGAGAAAGGTAGGGGTACGTAGGCCCTATTTAAAAGTTACAATGCTAAAATTTCACAAATTTACAAGCAATCAACACAACCACATTTTACACACAGTCACAACACATAGGGCTCATCCATAATCATCCTTTCATGTGCTAATCGGGATACGTTTTCACCCAAAACGGTCCAAACAACACATGTTGAAAATTTCAGTTTTCGGGGTTGTTCAACCATGAACCCATGGGGTTCTTGAGTTCGAAATCTGTCCAAGACAAGTTTGGACAGTAGGTACCTCCCTGATTCGTCGCATGAACCGTGGACCCAGAAGAACGACTGAAGAACCCCCAAAAATGGGTAATAAAATCTGTCCACAACATCCAACAGCCTGACGTTTAGGGAGCAAACGGTTTGTAAACGCAACAATAACGCGTAATAAAATTCTGAAAAAAATTTCTAAAGGTGGCTCTGATACCATTGTTGGGATGGAAGAAGAATCATAGCATAAAAAATGATTTTTAAAAAAAATACAAATCATCCTAAAACCAGCGATCAACTTTAGCAATCTTTAAGAAATTCAATCTACGAATAGAAGGAGATGATATACCTTATACTGCGGATGGTAAGGCTGCTCCTATCCCCGTTTCAAAATGTCCAAGCACACGTCCTCCAAGGAAGGTCCACACCAAATTCCTTGCAACCAAGGGACAATGAACACTAAGACCCGTTGTGGCTCAACGGAGAGGGAAACACAACCTCGAAACGCACCTAGGTGAAGCTGGCCCTTCCACCAAGAACTGAGCACCAAAATAAAAGAAGAGGGGATGATAAAACCACGGAACGAGGAGGCTCTTCAAGAAACTTCTCAAGAATCCAAGCCTTTGCTCCCCTGCAAGATCTCTAACCAATTTGCTTAAACCCTCTCAAAGGAGGTTAGGCCATCTATTTATAAGGGGAGTAGATGGCCCCCATGGTGGATTCCCCCCCCGCCCATTTTCAAATTCTCCTCGGAATTCAAAATTCCGGGGTTTGCCTGCAAAATAATAATTTATATTTAATGGATTTATAATTAATTCGAAATTAATTAAATCCAACTAAATATAAACTTTAATTTATCTCTATAAATTAAATTCTTATTGATTAGGATTTATCATGTGCCAATGCCTACAATTTAGGGTTCCCCCTACAAATAAGGTTACCGAGGAACTCCTTCATCGCATATTCGTTCATATAGGAAACATCTTTCCTATCATATCCGTAAAGGCGATCTGTGATCGTGTTGCAGCATGTCCATATAGTGTCGCATTCGCACTTTATCTCAAAAGGTCTATTACGTGGTTAGCTTGTTGTGTGTGAGGCCCCACACTAAGCTAGCAATGAGTTGTGCATAATGGAGAGTCGGATCCAATAGAACGACTTCTATTCGAATCTTACGAGGCACCACTAAAACCCCTTTAGTGTGGTCGTGAGAGACTCCACTCACAAGTCAAGATTGACGTCTAACAACATGTCATGACTCCCGGGATAGTGTGAGGTTCTGTCTACAGGGATTGAACGCCCCGTCCTTCGGTGATTAGATACCGTACAACAAAGTCCCTCTGTTACAATGTCCCAATGTCGGCTAGGCTACGGAAGAAGTGTCAAACCCTAATACTGGTTCATATGTATTCCACCCGCCAAGATGTCGTCTCAATAATGAATTATCAGAACATCTTCCTAACTTTCATGTCTACTCTGGCCAGATATTCTCGAGTCGACACTTTTAGGGACACATAGGACATTATCTCCTCTCACTAAGAGTAACTGATTCAATGTTGGTTCCTCATCTACCTCCATGAATGTTTCCCCATGCCCAGTAATTCCCGGCACATGACGCTGAGGGCCTTGTAGCGATAAAACCAAAGCAATGGGTTGTCACTCACAAGGTATCCATGACAACCTCAGGTCCAAGGATTGCTTGCACCTACTGTCACCCGAGGAACATCCTATTGACACTCACGTAAGGATTTTATTCTGTGTTCCTTGTTCAACTTTGTTCAGTTAACTCATTCCCTAATGAGCATCTGCACTTGTACATTTTTGATAGCTCGTAGGTAACTATGAGATCAGCTATCCCTTATCGTGTAAGGCATGTACCAAGTGCACCAGTCTATCCGGAATCATCAATCCCCTTATTGGTGATCCTACGACTGGGAACATTTAGAACAGGGGCATTTGAATTCCAAGTCTCACTAGACGGATCTCATCATGGCCATGGAATCAATTGTCCGAGTTCATGGGGTTCATCACAATCTAATATATACAAAATATAGATGCAGCTTCATTTCTAGGAATGATTTTGATATTTTGGATGATAGCTAGGATCCATTTGTTTATTTAAAAATAGTATAGGATGAAAAATGAACTTTATAAATTTATTTTAAGTTCAAATTTGGTACATGCATTTCAAATGAGCATTCAATATTTGGTATCAAATCTTTCATCCAAAAATTGGTTTCAAAAACATTTATCAAAAATATGATTTTGAATAAACTTAAAAGGGTGATTTTTGAAAACTAGAAGTATAGGTTGACTTAAGTCAACAAAGTAAGTTAAAAATCTCATCTTAGGCCCTAACTTGATTCATAGACTTACACTATCTCATGTTTGATGTCTTGATGCATAAATATGAGAAAACATAAGTAGATAGCAAAATTTGATACTTAGCATTTTCCATGCTTTCATTCTTATTTCAAATGAAAACATGCTAAGTTCATAATTTGGATTCAATGACATTAGGTTCTATTCAAACTTGATAATTCATGAGTTAAAATAACCATATCTTGGTTCTTTGGAAGTTTGAATGAAATTTAAAAAAGTCATGAAAAAGATATGAGCACATTCATACTTGAGTGCATACATGCTTTAGTTTTGAATTGTATCTATTTTTTCTTCTATCATGTATGAATTTTGTTTTCATATCAAATATTGTTTTCCATCCCTTTGATTGAAACCTTCATGTTTTATGTTAAATACTTTCTTGGGTTTCATCTCCCTGAAAAATTAATTGTGCTTCATCCCTTTAAGTAGATAGCCTCTCTTGCCCTTTTTGATTGATATCAAAAGGGGGAGAAGAGTATGGATAAAGGGGGAGAAGAGTATAGGTCAAAAGGGGATAAGTGTATAAGAAAAGGGGGAGGAAAATATAGGAAATCCATGCATATAGATAGGTGGAGTTTATCTTATAGATATGCATGTTGATAGGGGGAGAAATCCCTTAGTTGATATCCTTATGCTTTAATGCTATATTTTCTTAAGGATGTTTGTCATCATCAAAAACGGGAAGATTGTTGACTTTATGTTTTCAACCTTAGCCTTAATCTCGATCTTAATGGTTTTGATGATAACAAATATGGAACTAATGATTTCATTGAGAATATATTTTAGGTTCCATATCGACTAGCGTTCGATGTCCTCGATCGGATAAATCGGAGAAATCGCGAAATCGGAAGGACATTGATCTTCGCGCTCGGGTTCATCGCGGAAGTTTCTCAAAGATCGACGAGTGCACCAAAGTCGCTTGGACGAGTCCAAAGATCAGGTCAGAAGCTCTCCAAGATGATGCTCGTTGAAAGCCAGAACCCGAAAATGAAGCGCAGAAGAAATAGGCTGAAGAAATAACATTCAGCCTAGGTTCGGTCGACCGACCGAATGTAAAGAAAGTAGCAGAGCTACTTCGGTCGATCGAGCGATCGACCAATGGAAGCCCAAAATGGGCAGTAGCTCGGGCGATCGACCCGTCAGTCGACCGACCTGCTGATATCCGCGACAAAAGATCACGTTGATCGATCGAATGGAGCCAGAATTTGCCCGAAGCTGGCGGTCGACGAATCGGTCGAAGGACTTGCATATAAGCACGATGCGTGATCGCGTCGGTCGACCAACGGTTCGATCGAAGATCACGGATGGCGCGATCTGCTTCGACCGACGACTGTAACGGATAGTTTTTTATTCGTTGAACAGTCATTGCTTAACGAGGGTATAAATATACCCTCATATGATTGTTTTAAGACTTCTTCCTTGATTCCCACAGTGATTATTGAGCATCTAAAAGGAAGATTCGAGCCTTCCAAAAAGTGATTGCAGTGCGCCCTATTCCTCTGTCGAGTTCTTCAAGCGCCACATGATGTTGCCTCAACTCGAAAATTATTCAAGCTTCACGACTTGACGAGTTGGAGGATTCAAGGCTTGGAAAAGAGCACGTGAACACTTGGTTTCACTTTTAGCTCTTTCCGTTGTATTTTTAATTGTTAATTGTTTCTTAAATTTGTGTTTGTGAAAACCTGGGTGTTAGGTCTTGTTGTGTGAAGTGATATCCTTGGTGAAAAAGAGTAAAGTCACTTGTGTAAATTTAGCGGTTACTAGGATTAGTTTTAGTTGTCCCTTAGGTTGAGGTGGGAAAGAGCTCTCGGTAGGAAGGCGGGATACTTCCGGATGTGGAAGTGTCTTCGGTTGGAGAGCAGAGTCTTTCCGGGGAAAAGTTCTCGTTGTAAGGGAAAGTAATTAATCTAGTAAAACCTGGTTTGGAAATCCTAAGCGGGGTGCTTAGGTAGTGGAGTAGGCATTGGGGCCGAACCACTATAAATATCGTGTTTGCATTGTTTTAAATTGTGTGTGCTTAATTGCTATATCTTGCTTCTGCATTCCATCGCATAATTGCATCTTGCCTAATCGAGTTAACTAAACGATTAAAATTGAATTTAGGCAAATCGTTTAGTAAACACACTATTCACCCCCCCTCTAGTGTCGCCATTTCGCCAACAACAATTACCGACATTTTTGGTACCAAGAAAATGTCTAGGTTATATAGCCCTCCAAGGAGCTCCCTAAGCTTAGTGAATTTCATGTCCTTTCCTAATTTTCCAGATTTTCATGTTTTGGAGTTCGGGTTTGGTTTTTGGATTTCTTTGTATCATCATGAGGATTTACAATACATTCTAGGCACCCTAAACCTAAACTCTATCTTCCCGATGAAATCCGAGCAATGACGAGCGTGCTTCCTGATTTCTCTATTTTCTCTGATTTTTCCGATCGGGTACGTCAAGCGCTAACCGATATGGAACCTGAAAATGATTCTCCATGAAACATTAGTTTCATGTTTGTTATCATCAAAATCGAGATTAAGACTAAGGTAAAAAACCTTAGGCCAACATAGATAAGTCGGAACAACCCAGAACAACTCGGATTGATATTTCAGAATAGTGTGGAGAGTACCGCTACTCTACAAGTATTCCCAGAATCAACTAGTCAAATTTTCCAGAATTCCCAGAATGCCCACAATGGCTCTATTTCAAATTTCAGCCCATTGAGCTCGCTGGAAACTGAGCTCCTACCTTTGAGATCTCTTTATAAGCTCACAAAATTGCCTCCCCTTGTTACCTAACTTATCATTGAGTAAATCCTTAAGTGCTTGAGGCTTCAAAGAGTAATCAAAAGCCCTAGTTCTCACTTCTACACTCTCAAGTGGTTGTCTTCAATCTTCAACCCTCTTTAAACAAAAGCTCTTCATCTACTTGAGGTGTTGGAAGTTTAGAAGGCTAGAGAAAGGAGCACAACAAGTTTGTTTTATATTTATTGCTCCTTTATTGTGTTTTTATTTTCTTGTGTTGATTTGATAAGCAAGCTTGCAACGTGTGCTTGTGAAACACCTTGGTGTGGTTGTAGAGATTTGTTTTGCTAGAGAATAGGTGTTGACCTCTTCTCAAAGGGTTGAGAAATAAATCCTCATTGTATTCTTAGGAAAACATTTAATCTATAAAGTGTTTGGGTTAGAAATCCTTGGTGAGGAGCCAAGGTAGTGGAGTAGGCGGGTTGGCCGAATGACTATATATCATCCTTGTTTGCATTCCTTCTTGCTTGATTATTTACTTATTGTGCTTAGCTTATCATCCTTAGCATCCATATTCAAAGAACTCATGCTAAAGTATTAAGTTGCTTAAAACCGAAAAGATTAAGATGAAGCTAGAGTTTGATCACACACTATTCAACCCCCCCCCCCTTCTAGTGTGGGTATTTGAACAACATATGGAACTAATGGTTTCATGGAGAAATATTTCCAGTTCTAAGTCGGTTTGCACACGACGTCCATGATCGTAAAATCAAAGAAATTAATCGGAAGGACGTTGGTCGATGCATTCGGATTGTTCAAAAAAGATAGTGTTTAAGTTTAGGGTGGCTAGAATAAATGTGTAATCCTCTTCTATGATGCAAAGATCCCTAAAGACCTAAAACCGAAACCCGAACCCTAAAACATGAAAAATAGAAAAAATAAAAAAATAGTCTAGAAATTTTCTAAGACAAGGGAACTCCTTGGAGGGCTACATGATTTGGAATTTTTCTTGGCACCAAATGTCACGCCCCAAATACAGGGTCACGTGACTGCCCAGGGTATACGTGCCTATACCTCGCAGCCTAACTCATGCACATGTCAACATCATAAGAATAAACAATAGCGGAAAGAAATCAACAAGTTTTTATTTCATCTAGAATCAAAACAGAGTTCATCATAAACAAGTTTTAACAAAAGAATAAAATGCGGAAATAATACATCAAGTCCAAAAGAACAAATACAATAAAATCTGAATAAAATGACATAAATGCCCTCAAGTGCTACAACTCAAAAAGACCAACCAAAAGTGCATGACACACTACCAAAAGACTCGACTACGACCCTAACTAGGACTGCTATGAGATCATGCAGCTCCTCTGCCCTCCAGCTGCGCCAAGTGCTCCAGCCCACCTCATCGGTCAGGCTTTGCAAAAATAAACATCACATATAAGATGCACAAGGTCAAACCATTGACTAAATCAGGAAAAGGTCATAAGGGAGTGACCTGCTAACAGACCATCCATCCACCACCTGCCCGAAGGCCGCCAACACCCATAAGGTGAAGAACAACAAGCCTAAGCCTACTATGCCCTAAGGCAACATCACATACTAGGATAATCGGGAAGGCCCTCCGAACTTATCCTAGTATAAAGAAATTCGAGAGCGATAGGGAAGGCCCTCCGAACTTGCTTGGTCCACGAGACGGGTAGGGACAATCAGGATTCACCCATCCGAACTTTCCCCTTTAAGATATCATAGGAGTTATTGGGTAGGCCCTCCGAACTTCCTCCTCTAAGATATCTCTGGAATAATCGGGTAGGCCCTCTGACTTTATTCCTCTTAAAAAAATAACCACCTCGGGTATAATCGGGTAGGCCCTCCGAACTTATCCCACGAGGTCAAATCAGAACAATCGGGAAAGGCCCTCCAAACTTGTTCTGCAAGTCGAGAATTAGCCATCCAACCTCCCGGGCATAGCTCGCAATCTGGCTCCTCAACGAGCCTCTCCGCCATGAATAAAAATATGGCGCACCATGACCTAGGTCAAAGCTTTCCTACGGCGTCTTTGGGGTGTTCCTAATAGAAAGTGTCTCAACACTCCAAAACCCGACCCCAACTCCTAGACCCATAATGTCATAAACCCGTGTGATTTTATTTCATGCATAAACTTCTCATGTTGGTTTTTAACAGATCATGCTGACCCCTTTGTCCAATTTTAATTATGCAATTAAAATTTAGTTCACCACAATTAGGGTTTTGTTTTAGGATTTTATTTTAGCTTACTATTCTGCCCGAAACTGATGTATCTAATCCAAATCTGGTTTCCAAAGTGTGTCCTATCTTTCCAAACTATAGTCTCTGGTCAAAACGATAGGTTACATGACTATGTTCAGATACATACACACATCACAGCAAGCAATTTAAAAATAACACATATTCAACATTTCAGCATGCAATTTCAGCAACATCAAATTTTCGGTATAGCATAAAAATAATTCCGAAATTCCCAGAAATTGAGCCTATAATTATCATTTTAACAGAATATAAATCTTGAGATAAATTTCTCAATTTCCATGCTTAACAACAAGGCTAACAAGCACTATCCACCTCAAGATTGAATTTTCGATTAAACAAGATCTTATCTATAAATCACATATTAAACACAAGGCTAGTTTGAACATATAGGAACTCGATTTCATAAGCAATACAAAACACGGATCTCAATAACACCGAAAACTTTTGCTTAAGAATTTCACCAAACACCTTGAGGGCACCCTTGATTCACCCTTGTTGAGCACCCATAGGGTAAACCTAGGGCTGCCAAGCCACAAAGGGAGGATCTTGGCCCTCCTCCCACGATTTGGCACAAGAAATCGGTACTCAAAATCCTCGATTCGTTGAGAAAACACAAGAATCAAGAATATGCCGAAATTGGGTCAAAACCAAGAAATAAACCGGAAAAGGAGAGGTAAAACCACTCACCTAAATAGGAAGGATGAATAAAGAAGAAATCCCGGATGACAGCCCTCGAATTCGGCTTCAAAAGATGGAGTCTCGACTCAAAGGAGGGGACAAGAGGGGCAGTGGCTCACCTCAAGCCGCCGGCTTGAAGAGAGGGAAAGGGGAAGAGAGAGGGGCTGGGTTGGCTGGCTTGGCTCCTCTCGGCTTGGCTCCAAAGGAAAGGAAGAAGGAGGGGAAGGAGACGGGGAAGAGCTCGGCGGCTGGCTGGCTTGAGGGCGGCAACTTACGAGAGAGAGAGAGAGAATGGAAAGGGGTGGCTGGCTGGGTCTGGCGGCTGGCGGCTGCCCTCTCTCCTATTGCTTGGGTGGCTCCAAATAGGGAGCCACAAGCCAAGGGGAGGGGGTTTTATACTCCCTCCTCAACCATAACCCCTCTAAACCCTTTGTACAACCCGTATCCGCCTCAAGCCGAACCCGTACCCGCTAACTTAAGTTAACTTAGTTAATCATATTCTCCACATAACCATCCAATACATGCACACCATCATGCATACACAATACAAAAATTAAATAAATTAATCTACACAAGCAAAAATTACTTAACTCACATTCTTACTTACCCTAGTTCGCAAACTCGCATCGGACCATGAGTCGACTCGGCTCAACCTCGAATTTGTCCGCTAGGCTGATAAACACAATCATAAAGGAAAAGAATATAATTAAAATATCTAGGATATTACAATCCTCCCTCCTTAAAGAAATTTCATCATCGAATTTAAGAAAAGAAGATAAAGGACTCACCAAACCATCAAACAATGAAGGATAATGCTCCCTCATATCCTACTCCACCTCCTAGGTGGCCTCCTGCCCGGAATGGTGCTCCCACCTGACCTTAACCAAGGGGATCTCCTTGGACCTCAAGTTTCTAATCTCGTGGTCTAGCACCTCAACTGGTCGCTCCTCATAGGAGACTACTGAATCCACCTCCACTGCAGTAGGCTTAATTACATAGGACTCATCTCGAATGTACTTCTTCAGCATAGACACATGAAACACTGGACGTACTCGGTCCAAACTAGGAGGTAAGGCTAACTCATAGGCCACAGCTCCCCTGCGCCTGAGAATAGGAAATGACCCATTAAACCTAGGGCTTAGCTTTCCTTTCGTACCAAATCTCACCAATCCTTTCATAGGGGACACCTTGAGGAACACCATGTCCCCCTCAGCAAACTCTACCTCCCTGGCCTTCCCATCAGCATACATCTTTTGACCACTTTGAGCTGCTAACGACTTTTTGATTTGCTTCACTTTTCCCACAACCTCCTCCACCAGATCAGGTCCCATCATAAGGGAATCTCCTGCCTCAAACCAACCTACAAGCACTTGTATCTCCACCCATATAATGCCTCAAATGGGGCCATCCCGATGCTACTGTGGAAGCTGTTATTATAGGCAAACTCAATCAGAGGTAAGTACCTTTCCCAACTTTCCTCCAAATCAAGGACATATGCTCTAAGCATATCCTCCAGTGTCTAAATAGTTCGCTTCGACTAACCATCTGTCTGAGGGTAAAATGCAGTACCGAATCTGACCTGAGTGCCCAACACCTTCTTAAAAGACTACCAGAATCGAGTTGTGAACCGAGTACCCCGATCTGTGATGATTATAATACGGACACCATGATAAGCAATGATTCGATCCAAGAACAACCTCGCATACTGCTCAGCTGAAAAGGTCATCCTAACAGGTATACAATGTGATGTCTTGGTTAGGTGATCCACCACTACCCAAATAGAATCATTGCCCTTCCCAGACTTTGGCAATTTTATCACAAAATCCATGGTTATCTTTTCCCATTTTCACTCTAGTAGCTCGAGGTTCTAGAGCTACCCTGCCGACTTCAAATGTTTATCCTTCACCTGCTGACACACCAGGCACTTAGACACAAACTCGACCACTTCTCTTTTCTTGCCTTTCCACCAATAATTTTGCGTTAGGTCCCGGTACATCTTCGTGGCTCCCGGGTGCATAGTGTATATGGACCGATGAGCCATCTCTAGCACCTACCTGCAGACCTCGGCCATATCTGGCACCACTATTCGGTTCTTAAAACTTAGAACACCCTCCGAGTCCACACTGAACCCATTATCTACATCTCCTCTCCTGGCCAGGTCCTTAGTGAGTGCGCAGAAAGCATCCTCCTACTGCGCTGCCGGCAGCAAGTCAACCAATGTGGACTGCACCCTCAAGTGAGCCACCAACGCACCAGAATCAGATAATAATAAGACTGCCCCGCCATCCAAACCTAGGGCCAAATCCTGAGCCAATAGCCTCCTCCTGATCACCAAATACGCCATACTACCCATGGACTTCCTGCTCAAAGCATCGACTACCACGTTAGCCTTCCTTGGATGGTACATGATCATGCAGTCATAGTCCTTCAACAGCTCAAGCCATCTTCTCTGCCTCAGGTTGAACTCCTTCTGGGTGAGCAAATACTGGAGGCTCTTATGATCAGTGTATATCTTGTTGGATGAAATGGCCACACTAGAGGGGGGGTGAATAGTCTGTCAACTAAATCTTATCGATTAATTCCATTTTTAATCGTTTCTGACAACTTAGGCAATTCCCAATTCTAATATTTAATGCGGAAGCAATATGTAAGGAAATTAAGCAAACTCAAAAGAGACAATGCAAACATAATTATTTATAGTGGTTCGGCCCCAATGCCTACTCCACTACCTAAGCACCGTGCTTAGGATTTCACACCCAAATTTACTAAATTATGAGTAGCTTACAATTGAGGACTTTGCACCGGAAAGATCCTACACTCACCTCGAAGGTACTTCCAGACTCGGAAGTATCCCGCCTTCCTACAGAGTGAGCTTTCCCACCTCAATTTCTAACACCTACTCCTAACTTGGATTACACAAGTGGCTTTACACTTTATAAACCAAGATAACCACTTACACACAAGACCACACACAAGGTCTTCTTACAAGCTCAATTAAATTTAAGTAAAAACAAATCAAAAACAATTCTATTCCAAGAAGAGGAAAAAGAGAACTTATCACAATGTAAACACCTCTTCGTTTTGAGCCTAGCACCCTTGATGAATCCTTTAATGAAGAACTCTTGAAGATGAGGGATCAAGAGCTAGGTTTGAAGAATTTGATCAATTGAGAAGCTTGGAGGATGTTAAAGATCACTTTTTGAAGGTTATTGGCATAAAAAATTCCCTAGGAGAGAGAGAGAAGGGTATTTATAACCCTCTGATCAAACAACTTGTCAACGGGCGTATTTTTGCCCATTGCCGATGCCTGATCGCTTGCCGGTCGATCATCGATCGACCGACTGATCGACCGCCCAACGACCGCTGGCTTTCTGTGCTTCTGTCGCTCTGTTCGGTCGATCGGAGGGTTGATCGACTATATCACGATTTTAATCCTCTGTTGTCCGGTCGACCGATTGGTCGACCGAAGTAGACACTACCAGTTTTTGGCCTTGTTCGGTCGACCGACCGATTGACCGAAGTACCCACTGTCAATTTTTGTCATTGTTCGATCGACTGATCAGTCGACTGAAGTGGCTACTGCCATTTTTTAACTATATTCGATCGACCAAACCTAGGCTGAACTTGATTTTTTTCAGCCTTCTTCTTGCGTGCTTCATTTTTGGGTTCCGACCTTCAACGTGCGTAATCTTGGAGAGCTTTCCATGTGTTCTTTAGACTCGACCAAGACATCTTTGGTGCACACATCGAACTTTGAGAGATTTCTACAACGAACCCGAATGCGGGAATCAATGTCTTTCTGATTTTCTGATTTCTTCAATATTTCTGATCGAGGACATCAAGAGCTAATCAATATGGAACCTGAAAATGAATAACATTAAACATCAAATAATACTAATCATCCTTAGGTGGGGGAGGTGGTAGATGTGACTGATAGTATTGCCTCATCTCATCCACCCAACCAAACATCTCATCAAACCGACGATCGTACTCATCCACTTGCTGACCGTATTGGTAAACACGTTGACCATATTCCGCCATATGCCAGCCATGCTCATCGATCATCTGACCATACTCATCGATCCGTCGGCCGTACTCGTCAAGGTGTTCTCTTGTGCCTCTATTCCATTCCACCTGGTCGATATGAAACTGAGCAAAGCGATGCTCTAAATCACCTAGACGCTCAATGGGAGTGTCGATTGACGAGCTTCCACCAGCATCTCCCGCCTCCATGATCAGTGTGCTCCGCAGGTTCCCCCCGCACTCTTTTACCGTGCTAATTTTCAAGAATTTTCATACTGTTGAGAGAGGACAAATCTATGGCTTTGGGCACAGGTTCTTTTTCAAATCTAGATTTGTTTACCCCATCAGCATAGATAAAGTGAGAAATCACTGAGGCATAGGGTAGGGCTTGCTTCTTTGAGGCATGAACATCCGTTATGTACCGAAGCATAAGATCAGGAACGTTTATGGGTATGCGAGACATAACAAAGAAGAGTACCCTAGTACTCATACTGGTTACCTCATCATAGTGACCTGCTCTAGGAAGAATATTATATGTAATGATAAGGTGCATAATCCTAGTTGAGGTTGACAGTTTGATGCTTTGGGTAGGAAGCATCCCCTAATAGTCCTCAGGATAGATGACTAATATAACTTCATGACTAGGAAAATCCTCATAAAAGAGGTGTGTGGACATCTTATATATTAATCTCCCTAGCAGAGGAAACCCAAATGCATCTCTAATGCCTGATTCCGTGATTACTATGGATTTGCCTAAAATTTCAGATCTGAGGACTAGTGAGTCACCTAATCTAGCCTGATCTATCACGAGGTTAGAGAAAAAATCTTTTATCAAGATGGGATATACTGGTACTTGCTTTCCTATGTACTCTACCCATCCCAGGCTTGTAAGTTTACCTCTAATGTCATACTGCTCTAGGTCACCTAAATTAACTGGATGAGTCTGTAGGACAGCTCTGTCTACAAACCTAGGGGCTTGAGTCTTGCCTATAATGGTCAAAAGATTATTGGGCAAGTTTGGAAGCCTTGTCTTAGGTGCCATTCTGCAAGACAATTAGGATGATGTGTAGATAATTAGCTTTGATGAGTAATGCATGCTCTTAAAGGAAGGAGAAGAACCACTTTTAAGATCGACATAAATTCGTACATGGCCTCCTTTAAAAAAAATGGATTTTAACATTAAATCTCAATGTGTGAGTCCAAAGAGAAATAAAATATATATATATATAAGATAGGATCCAAAGAAAATATAAAATGGGTCACAAATAAAATAGCAAACATACATTTGAATCATTAATGTTCTCCTTCCAACAAAAGGCTTTTGTTTTGGCAAGATGAAGATGAGAAATTTTAATTAACAAAAGTAAAGATATCTCACAAAAAAAAATCCCTTTTAAAAAAAAAACAAAACAAATGTTAAGAGTAAAGATATCTCATGAAAGAAAACAAACTTTTACTTACACAAGAACCATGAGAAATTTGATTTTCCTTCCCTAGAACTTGTTTTTGAAGTAAAAATACTATGGAAAATCATCATCTAAAAAAAACATGAACCATGATTTTTATGAGTGAATCTAGACATAGAGAGAAGGAAAGATGAGGAATGCACTCAACATTATGAACTAACTCATGTATGGTAGCTAAAGGTTGAGTCTTTTACCTTGGAGAAGAAGAAGCCTTAAAACCAAGAGGAGAAGGGTGAGTAGCCGATTGAAGTGATCAAGGAAGCCCTAGTTCCGGGCTTAAAAACTTGAGTTGAAGGGTTGAGATTAAAACAGGAAGCCAAGTGGGTGGACGGGATTAATTTTTGTCCGCTGATCGATCGGGCGGTCGCATGTCGTGCGACCTCTCGAGCTGTCATGGGTTTTCTTAAGCCCAAAAAAAATTGTTTTTGAGAGATCTATATATTGAAACTTTATGAGATTTTTTCACATGAAATAGGCTTGATGAGGATTACAAAAAGTCAAGAGTCACTCAAAAAGGATATCTCTACATTTTTCTAGAAAATCTACAACTTCTCAGTGGCATTTTTGTAAATATGAGCCATTTGTCAAACATTTTCAGATTTTGTCCAAACTTTCTAGATACCAAAATATGATCATTTAAAGCATATATATTGAGTTTGAGACAAAGATAATGTCATTTGGTCAAAATTTTTACCTTAGCATGATTTCATTAAAAAACAAACATGTTAACATGAAATTGCTAAGTATCAATCTTTAACTTATACTCATGGTTTTGCAAGTATAGACACATGACCACCTAACATGAGTAAATCTTAACATGTTTACCAAGTTTCAACTTTAAAGTGAAGTCTCTAAGATGAAATTCTACTTAGAGCTCATTTCATTTAAACAAGGTTTCATGAAATTGCCTAAGTTATCAAAATTTTACCTACTCATGAAATTTCAATCAATTATCATGCAAAATTATTCATGAGTATAGAGAAATCATTTTATCAAGAGAATAGAGGTGTTATGCAAGAATTTTTCCAAACCGAAACTCATACCTCATTTCTTGAGAAGTTCCAAAATTTCCACTTTCTTTTCATTTTCCTTTAGCCTTCCATTTTATTATAACTTACAAGCAATATTCATTAGTAGGATAATGGAAATGTGACTACTAACAAGTTATCACACTAAGTAGCAAAGAGAGGGATCAATTATCGATATCAAAATCTACTTTTCTAAATAGTTTCAAGTTCGTTTCGAAATGAAATCGAGTGATATCAAAAATGAATTTTAAGAGATCACAAGTGAAATATAAATAAAAACATGATCTCCAACCCTTCCTATTGGTTGAAAACCGAAAGGCCACAATGAGCCTACGATTTGGAACGGCAAGATCGCATGAGCCCGTTATAGGCTACATAGGTCTCCGAATAGACCGAAAATCAACAAATCAAAAATATTTTTAAAAAATCGTATTAAGAGCGGATAAGATCAACTCAAATCAATCAAGTATCATAAAACTCCAACTTAAATGAATTCAAATAAAGTAAAGGAGATGATACCAAGTTTACATAGATGCCAATATCCATACCTATGGCATCATGATGGTTTGAAGTTGCAACCAAATGGAGATTTTTCATTTGAATCCAAGGTCAACTTCAATGTTACATATCCCATTCATACTTGTGTGGTAGCTCCCCCTACAAAAGAACAAGACACTTTTGGTACCCAAATAGCTTTGGGTCCTTGGGGGTGAGTTGGCCTAGGAGTCCGAAGTGTCCTAGCAACACTTGGATTTCTTTTAATAGCACAATCATGGATAGCATGACCATATATACTACAACAAAAATAATTTTCATCAAACTTTTTGTTTTCATTTGTCTTTTGAATATGATCGAGGCTTCAAAGTAGAATGTCTAACATGAGATTTAACATTAGCATGAACATTCTATTTTGAAAAATCATTTCTACTAAAATCTTAAACGAGGAAATATTTTTCATTTGATTCACTTTCTTGTTTAGGTTTAGAACCTCATTTTTCAAATCAATCATGGAGTTATGTAAAGCATGCATTTGAGTTTTCAACATGTTATTTTCATTCTTTAACATGTCATTTTTGTTTTTTAAATTGTTAGTGTTGATACTTAAAACATCATGACATGGATTAGAGACACTAATTTTTAGCTTCTCATTTTCTAGTTTAGCATCATGTAAATGAGAGCTAAGAGTCAAGTTTTCCTTCTTTAATTTTTTGTTTTCCTTATCCTTTTTAACCATCAAGGCTTACATGATCTTATATTCGTCTAATAATTCATCATAAAGAAGATCCGAGGAACTAGATGAATTAGATCTATGATTATGATTATCATGACTAGAAGAAGAGCATACCTCCACTCACTCACTCACGTTCATGATGTTAGCTTCGTGATCATGGTGTGAGGATGCTTCACTTGATGCATGTGAGTGAGTGGAAGCATTTGACCTCCGTTTTGCCTTGTTCTTCATACTAGGGCAATTCTTCTTCACGTGCCCTTTCACATTGCATAGGTGACATATCACCTTTTTCTTCCGACTCTTTGTACTTCTTTGGCTAGATACACTAATAGCTTCAAGAACTTCATTAGATATAGGAGTATGGCAATTGTCATCGTCTACTTCATTTAGAGTAACAAGTTCTCCAGTTTTAGCATAATCGCAAAGCATGTACAAAGTGGCCCAAATATTATATGCAGAAGTACAATGCATGACTTTTTCAAAAATATTATTTTCCAAAGAACAATATATGCAATTTGTTGCCTTAGCATTTAACTCAAATTTGCTAATTTGTTCTTAGGTCCATGCATCCATGTTTTCCTTAGGTTCTACATAATTTGAATTTACCATATTAAACACATCTATACCTTAAGTCTTTAAGAATGTATACATTCTTCCTTTCCAAAGACCAAAGTTTGACTCATCAAACCTTGGTGGTACGGACGCTACACACTCTAGTGCCATTTTCCGGATCGAAATAAACTGTAAAAGATATGGTCAAATCTCAAGTTACGGACCCGCTCTGATACCATTTGTTGGATGAAATGGTCACACTAGAGAGAGGAGGGGGTGAATAGTGTGTCAATTAAATCTTATCGATTAATTCCATTTTTAATCGTTTCTTACAACTTAGGCAATTCCCAATTCTAATATTCAATGCGGAAGCAATAAGTAAGGAAATTAAGCAAACTCAAAAGAGACAATGCAAACACAATTATTTATAGTGGTTCGGCCCCAATGCCTACTCCACTACCTAAGCACCGTGCTTAGGATTTCACACCCAAATTTACTAAATTATGAGTAGCTTACAATTGAGGACTTTGCACCGGAAAGACCCTACACTCACCTCGAAGGCACTTCCACACCCAAAAGTATCCCGCCTTCGTACCGAGTGAGCTTTCCTACCTCAATTCCTAAGACCTACTCCTAACTTGGATTACACAAGTGGCTTTACACCTTATAAACCAAGGTAACCACTTACACACAAGTCCACACACAAGGTCTTCTTACAAGCTTAAGTAAATTAAAGTAAAAACAAATAAAAAACAATTCTATTCCAAGAAGAGGAAAAAGAAAACTTATCACAATGTAAACACCTCATCTTTTTTAGCCTAGCACTCTTGATGAACCCTTTAATGAAGAACTCTTGAAGATGAGGGATCAAGAGCTAGGTTTGAAGAATTTGATCAATTGAGAAGCATGGAGGATGCTAAAGATCACTTTTTGAAGGTGATTGGCATCAAAAAATGGCTCATAAGCTTGCGATAAAATGGCTCATCAATGGGCACATTTTTGCCCGTTGTCGATGCCCGGTCGCTTGCCGATCGATCGTCGGTGTACCGACCGATCGACCGCTGGCTTTCTGCGCTTTTGCCGCTTTGTTCAGTCAATCAACTATATCACAATTTTGATCCTCTGCTGTCTGGTTGACCGAAGTAGACACTGCCATATTTTGGCCTCGTTCGGTGGACCGATCGATCGACCGAAGTGGCTACTGTCATTTTTAGCTACATTCGATCGACCAACCAGTTGATCGAACCTAGGCTGGACTTGATTTTTTTCAACCTTCTTCTTGCGCACTTCGTTTCCGGGTTCCAGCCTTCAATGTGCGTCAACTTGGAGAGCTTTCCATGTGTTCTTTAGACTCAACCAAGACCTCTTTGGTACACACGTCGAACTTTGAGAGATTTCTACGACGAACCCGGATGCGACGATCATTGTCCTTCCGATTTGTTGATTTCTTCAACAAGCCCCCTAGTTCCCCCTGTGACATCGGCTACACTACTGCGGCCCAGATCTTCGCTGTGAACCTCCAAATGATGCCCCTGGTCCCGAACCCATGTGGCTTCTGGAACTGTTATGACCTCCATCTTGCGGTGGATCTGCTGTCCTGAAAGTCCCCTTTGAGTGAGCTAGCCAATCCCTCGAAGGTTGGGGCCAAAACTTTTTCTTGTGAAGACCATCATGCCTGTCTATCGGTACTAGTGCCGCCTTTCGGAGCACCTCATCTCTGACCCTAGCAAATGAAGTATCATCCGTGTAATGGATGAGTCTGGCGATCTGTGGCCTCAACCCCTCAACAAACCTCTTGACCCTGGCGGTCTCTATAGCTATCAAGGTGGGATGGTACTTCGAGAGTTGAGTGAACTCCAACTCATAATCTGTCACCAACATACTGCCCGTCTGACGTAGTAGCCTGAACTCCTTCGACTGCCTATCCCGGACGCTCATCGATAGGTACTTCTCCACCATAGCAGCTCTAAACTACTCCTAGGTAGGGGTGGTGCTTCTGCTCCTCTGCGGTCCCTTCAGGTGTGAAGCGAATCCTTAGCTAGACCTCTCAGCTATAGCCCGATCAGTCGAGCGGTCGTCTCGGAAGAACAACCAAGCTCCCTGCACAACTCATAGCAATCTCCCAGCAAACTGGTGACCTCCAACCGCATGTCTATCCCTGTAACTCCAGTGGCTTGTATGCAACAAAATCTACATATGAAGGTGCTCTGGGGGCTCTGACCACTGGTTCTACTAGTTGGACCACCTCTGGTGCTGGGGGTACTGCCGGTACTGGTTGTGGAAGCTGTCTCAGCTCCTGCTCCCTGCGGAGAGCCTCAGTCAACTCAGACACTCGGGCCTGCAACTAAACAACCATGGGATCTTGTCCCATATCCTCTCGGGCCTGCGTTGGTCTCCCACGACCCCGGCCTCGGCGCTCAGTATAGTTGTTGTCACTACCGCTCCTCGCGGCATCAAAAGCCTCCATCGATCTGGAATCACCAGAAAGAAAATATCAAAATTTAAACAATTCAATTCATCAGAAGTCATTAAATAAATAAACCACAAGTCGCGCTGAGGTGCAGACTTTGCCCATTGATCTCATAGCATACCCCTACCGTATACTGACACGCTAGCAATGCCCTATACGGTGACAACTCTAGGTCGTAGTCAGATCGAATCACATGCTCTAATACCACATTGTCACGCCCCAAATATAGGGTCACGTGACCGGCTAGGGTATACGTGCCTATACCCCGCAGCCTAACTCATGCACATGCCAACATCATAAGAATAAATAATAGCGAAAAGAAATCAACAAGTTTTTATTTCATCTAGAATCAAAACAGAGTTCATCATAAACAAGTTTTAACAAACGAATAAAATGCAAAAATTATACATCAGCTCCAACAGACCAAATACAATAAAACCTGAATAAAATGACATAAATGCCCTCAAGGGCTACAACTCAAAAAGACCAACCAAAAGTTCATTACACACTACCAAAAGACTCGACTACGACCCTAACTAGGACTGCTATGAGATCTTGCGGCTCCTCTGCTCTCCAACTGCGCTAAATGCTCCAGCCCACCTCATCGGTCAGGCTCTGCAAAATAAAACAACAAAAACGGATGAGTTCAAAGAACTCATTGAGTGGTTCTACCAACCCTCACAAAAACAAACATCACAGATAAGATGCACAAGGTAAAACCCTTGACTCATGCAAGAAAAGATCACAAGGGACTGACCTGCCTGCTAACAGGCCATCCGACCATGACCTGCCTGAAGGCAACCAACTCCCATATGGTGAAGAACAACAGGCCTAAGCCTACCATGCCCTAAGGCAACATCACATACTAGGATAATCGAGAAGCCCTCCAAATTTGTCCTAGTATAAAGAAATTCGAGAGCAATCGAGAAGGCCCTCCGAACTTGTTCCATGAGACGCAAAGGGACAATCGGGATTCGTCTATCTGAACTTGCACTTTTAAGATATCACAAGAGTAATCGGGTAGGACCTCTGAACTTACTCCTCTAAGATATCGTAGGAATAATCGGGTAGGCCCTCCAAACTTGTTCTACAGGTATTCATCATTTCAGATAAATACACACATCACAGCAAGCAATTTAAAAATAGCACATATTCATCATTTCAACATTCAATTTCAACAACATCAACATTTCAGCATAGCATAAAAATTAATCCGAAATTTTCAGAAATTAAGCCCTTAATTATCATTTAAACAGAATATAATTCTTGAGATAAATTTCTCAATTTCCATGCTTAACAACAAGGCTAACAAGCATTAACAACATCATGAACAAGAACAAACACCATGATCAAGAACTCCTCTTTCAAGAACCCTCATGGTATCCACCTCAAGATTAAATTTTCTATTAAACATGATCTTATCTAAAAATCATAGATTAAACACAAGGCTTGAACATATAGGAACTCGATTTCATAAGCAATACAAAACACGAATCTCAAGAACACTGAAAACTTTCACTTAAGTATTTCACCGAACACCTTGAGGGCACCCTTGATTCACCCTTGGCCGAGCACCCCTAGGGTAAACCTAGGGCTGCCAAGCCACAAAGGGAGAGTCTTGGCCCTCCTCCCATGATTCGGCACAAGAAATTGACACTCAGAATCCATGATTCGTCGTGAAAATACAAGAATCAAGAACAAGCCCAAATCGGCTCAAAACCAAGAAAGAACCCGGAAAAGGAGAGGTAAAACCACTCACCTAAATAGGAAGGATGAATAAAAGAGAAATCCCGGATGAATGTTGCTAGAAGCGTCTAGTAACCATTTAGTCGACCATCAGTCGAATGGTTGGTCGATCGAACCTTCGACCAACAGATCGACAAGTGCTGTAACAAATAGAAAAATAGTTGTTTCCACCCGTTGTGGCCGAGCCTCATTGCTTCAGCTGCCTATATAACATGGTTTTAAGCCTTCCTATGAACTGTTGGAACCTATTGTGACATCTTGTGATCATCTCTAAGCCTTATTGAGCAATTTCTTTGCTATAACCCTAGTTTGAGTGTTCTTTCTAGTTCATTCCTTTGAACCTTCAAAGATTCATCTTGTTAATGCATCAAGAGGACTAGGGAGTTTGTGTTATAACTAAGTATACATTATTTTGTTTATTGCTCCGTTTATGTTGTATTTTGTGCTTTTTTTCATTCTGTTAAAGCTTGTTTGTAGACCTAAGTATTTAGATCTTGTGATTGGTGGTTGCCTTGGTGTAGAGGCTTAAATCCATCGGTGTAAACTTAGTTTGCTAGGATTAGTGACTATTGCCCCTTTGGGTTGGGGTGGAAGAGTGATGTCGGTAGGAAGGCGTAGACTTCCAGGTGTGGAAGTGCCTTCGGTGTGAGAGCGGAGACTCTTCGGGTAAAGGATCCTCATTGTAAAGGAAATGATATAATCTAGTAAAGGTAAGTTTGGAAATTCTAACCGGGGTGATTAGGTAGTGGAGTAGGCATTGGGACTGAACCGCTATAAATCTCTTTGTTTGCATTGCCTTTAATTGTGTTTACTCAATGGCCATATTTACTTTGCTTCCGCATTCATTTAGTCTTTTGAATTGAGAATTAACCTAAGTAATCAATAATTGATTAAAACCAAATTTAGGTTAAGTTTTAGCGAACACACTATTCACCCGCTCTAGTGTAGGCCATTCGACATACAAAGGATGACATTTCCACACGCCCGCCTCCCGTCAGTGCATGTTTTTCTAGCCTTTATGTACTACCTGCATATTCTTAAAAAATTTATTTTATTATTTCAGCTGGATAATTTGGTCGTGCGTTAGAACAGGCCGAATGAAGCACTAGAAGGTGCAAATTGAAAAATTGGCCTTTGCGCGCAAGGTAATTAATTTATCTAAGTTTGATAAGTTTTGGATGGGTAGTTGGGTTGGAGACGAATCCGGAGATTCAAACGGAACACGAATCAGACTTGTATTGGTTGAGTTATGGCTTGTTTTAGACTTGACTTAAGTTAAGGGGGGTTTGGTCCTTTGGCAAATGGGGTTTTTGTATTAATACCTTATTCCATAGGGGCACACAGCTGATAACAACACCTGCACACCCCGTTGGGCGTCCAAAGGAAGGAGAAGGCGTCGGAGGACTTGGAACTCGGCGACGCATCCGGATTTCGTTGATGCGAGAGCACGGAGGACCGTCTTCCTTTCCAATTCCCTTCTCTAGTAAGTGGTTTCCCTTGTTCCCAATAGAAGTTTTCTCTTCATGTCAGCCGCCCCTTATTGTTGATGAATTTTCCAAGATTTTTCTTGAATCGTCATGATTTATCGGATGATAGTTCTTGGGATTGTCATGTTTTTGCGGTTCTTGTCTTCCGGTGTGATTTGTTAGGGACGACAGCCCCTATTAGTGACCCTAAACTCTAAGGGCCATCGGAACCATGATTAGAGGGGTTGCCATTATTTTCTCGACTGGGATTTGGGTAAATTTCATTCCCTCCATGTCATGCAAATTGAATACCCTAGGAGGGAAGAGATGGGGGCCGGCTGCGTAGGGCTACCCTATGGATTTTGGGTATGGACGAATGGTTTAGGCCATGATAAGTTACTGAATTAATTCTTAGAAATTCAATGTTTATTCGTTATATTATTCACGAATTTTACATGTAGCATGACATATGCGAACACTTAGGTTCTTCCTTATACTTTAGAGACAATACCGTAAAATATGAATTATTGGGAGAACGGTATAGAGTTGATTTATCTACTTGACATGGAATTTATTTCTGTTAAATTCATGATTAAAACAGTAGATAATTGACATATTTTGGGAGGAAAATATGGTTAAGGATAGAGACATGACATGCATATTTAGGCCCGTCCCTACAACTATGGGATTACGGGTTTTCTTGATAGCTTTGCATGTTTTATCATATGTTTTAGAGCGTTAAAATTCCATATAAATTCATGAAAAACTAGATTGTTAAATGTATGAATATTTCTGATTTTTGGTAGAATTTATGCTTTATTTAATCTCTATTCGGGTTATATATATTTTGCTTCTACGGATTGCAATGACAAGCGGGGCTTGGGCTTGTGTTTACCCGACGTGGATTTTATTATGCATTTTCTGTGATTATGGATTTGTACATGAGGTCCTTGGGTTGCGAATCAAGGACATGTGAGTTCCTCCGCTAGAGGTCTGGAGCCTGGCTTGGGGCTGAGATGGGCAGGTACATGCGCATACAGGAAACTAAGCAGTGTGGTTAATTCCATGAGTTATGGGACTTTCTTATTTACTCTGCTATTGATGTTGTATCTATTACCTTCCTATGATGCGTGTGTATATTGTATTTGCGTGACTGGGTTCATCCTAGGGGACTGGATTGTGCCAACTTAGTCAACTGGTCATAGGGTAGCGCGTCGGTGAGCCACGCCGACGGACAACCCCTGAGTGGCATTAGTGGGCGGGTTGCACCCACCACTGGATTTATATTTATAGGTTTACCCCTGGGGACTCATGCGAGGGTCACTACTCTTGACTAGCCGGATGACCTCAACCATTCTTAGTTGTCTGATTATCAGCTTGAGGGAGATTGGCGCGGGGCCCCGGATTGTGCGAATTGCATGGATGTATTGATGACTGGATGTATGGATGTATGTGTATGTGTGGTTGTACATGCACTTTCTTATTTACTTCCAGTTTTATTTAATTATGGTATAATCTGTTGGTTATAATTATATAATGGTTTAGGGTGGGCTCAAAGATGAGCCACTCACTGAGTTCTTGTGAACTCGCCCTCATTTTATTTACTATTTTTATTTCAGCTCCAGAGCAGTAGAGGTACTGTGGCACAAGAGGCGCAGCTGGGCTAGCGAGCTCAAGGTGTGGATCTTGTGACACTAAGTCATAGTAGAGTCTAGAATATTTATTTTATTGATGTATTCATACATGATGTATTTGGGATTTTCGTTAGTGTTCAAGACTTGTTCATTTCATTATGGCATTATCTATTTTGCACTTGCATGGTTGTATATTTTATTCCCACATCTTTGGTTATGTCTGGTAGGCTTTAGGGGTACGGACGTGTACTCTGGCCGGTCATGTGACCCTAGTATTCATTACTAGAATAATGGCTTTTAACCATGGGGCTCACCGACAGCCGCCTCGACCGTCAAAAGAATCCACGATTCTTCGATGGCCGCACAAGCCGTGGCTGATGTGACCCCATCAGCCACGGCTCGCATATGGCCACCTTTGACTGTCTCTCATATCTGATGGTGCACACAGCGCGCAAAATGAAAAAACTTATCAGCCACGGCTTAGAGAGGGCGCGGGAGCGGTCGTTTGTGAAAAAATGATTTAGATTAAATGTTAATTAGATTTAGATTAATGTTTAATTAGATTTAGGTTGAATGTTAATTAGATTTAGATTAATGTTTAACATGTTAATGTTTAATGTTAATTTTTAAATTTTTACCTGTTAATGTTTAATGTTAATGTTAATTAGATTTAGATTAAGTTTAATGTTTTTTTAATGTTAATTAGATTTCGATTTTGTTTTAGATTAGATCTATTAATTAATTTTAGTTTAGATTAATTAGATAAATTTTAATGTTAATTTTTAGATTTAGATTAATTAGAATCGTCCACTTTGGACTCGCGCCGAATCGTCCACTTAGGACTCGCGTCGGAATTCTACTGGCATCCATAAATTTAGAAAATAAATTAATCATGACGAGTTGATACGTTTCATGTACGCATTGATGAGTCAAGTTTTAGTTTTGCAAAACCTTAGATCCGTTCGGGGGTTGTATGTTCGTGTAAACGAAGTAGATGATATTTTATACGACGTACAACTCTTGAATTGTCCCTATTTGGACAATTTGGGAACATAATTATCTGTATTGACTTGTATATCCCTTGTTCTCCGATACACGCTCAGATGATATGAGTATTCGAAAAACTGTAGGGAGATGCTGCCGAAATTTAGAATGAAGTTAATGACTAAAAGAAAAACTAAGTGCAATATGAATAACATAAATCCCGAATGGAATAGGACCAACCTAAAGACATTAACTAAAGATATTGCCAACTTTTTGACAGAACATGTTGGGTGATTAAAGTTGGATGTACCGACGAATTCATCGTGGAGCTATAATAGATGAGTTTCAAGTAGGCGTAACTTACTTCTTAAATTTTACCTACTCGAATAAAAAATTCGTTAGTGGTGATGAAATCCGAGCTTTGTGCCGAAAATGTTTGAACATAATAATTTTGGATCGGGAAACTGTCACAATGCATCTATATACAAAAGGATTCACACCAAGATATTTTGTATGGAATTGTCACGGGGAGTCACGTCAAGTCAGGACGTCGAGCAATCCTGTTGTCCATACTCATGGTGAATATTCTAGTGTCGTTGTTTCTTCTTCCAATCCACCTAATCCTTATAGAACAATGATTCTGGAAAGTCTTGGCAATCAATTCCATTTGAATGATAATATTGAGACAGTTACTGAGACGGTAGTGCCACCAGATACTATGACAGTTGAAGTCATTGAATAACAACCTGCGATACAGATTTAATTGATGAATAAGGAGTCTGCAAAATTTTACGAGATGTTGAAAGTTGCCGATGAACACAGGGTTAGTTCAATTGGAAGTAGAATATATTGATGGCGACGATAATGATGTTGAGGAAGAAGGATAAAATGATGATGAGGGAGAAGAAGAAGAATTTGAATATTCCGATACAGAAGAACAAGAAGAAGAGTATTACACGGATGATGATAATAACGATGACGAATTATTGTAAATGTGAAGTATATATTCAATTATTAAATATATCTATTATATATAATCTAATTATATTCATATTTTACAAGTATGGTTCGAGAAGTACATTCCCAAGGAGGCATTCCTCGGAGGAGTACCCCTGACGATTACCACCTGCCACCCCTATATCCACTGACCATTAATTCTCCTTCAGCCACCATCCCGCCACATGATCCGTCCACCATTCCCCCACTTGATCCGTTCACCATTCTCCCATCTTATTCGTCCACCATTCCCCCACCTGATTCGGCCATCCCATCCCCCCACCTCCAGCCACCATCCCTTTAGCCGATCCAGACATGTCGACATCGAGACATAGGCCACGAGGGCCTAACATAATTCTCCCTTCGCCACCCGAGGGAGAGTCACGCAGATAAGTTAGTGTGCACGAAAGAAGGTAAGTATATGTATTAATTATTCCTTATAATTTACTTATAATTCAATATATAATAATATACTATTGTACTATATTTGGTGCAAGTTTGAGCAGGAGGATGTCCCACGCACGATAGCAAGGACGATCAAATGATTTATGCATGGGGTTTGCCCTACATGGTCTCACGTACCCCATGAGCATATGGATTTATTATGGTGAGAGTTCTCGGTACGTATATTTATTAAATTAATATTAATTATAAATATCGATAGGTAATAATAATTTATTTTTTTTTGCAGGCTCATTATACATGGTCGGAGGACTAGACCGCTTTTGTAGAAAGTGCATGGGAGTGTGATTCTCGCGCTCGTTACAACGGGCTGCTTCAATAGGCTTGTAAAACTGGTGGCTCAATATCTTTTGTAACGAATGAGCATCGTATGGTATGTATAATTTCCTTATTTTTAATTAAATTATATATTGTGTACAATGATACTAATGTATTTGTTTTGGAGGTGTTTGAGCGCACTCAGTCAGTGACATGAAGCGGGGGACTACCTCGATACCAGGGCCACGATCATCATGGTAAGTATTTATGTCTATTTGATTTACATAATTTTTATTTATAGTTTATAGAGTAAATACCCAAAAAAATATGAACTTTGAATATTTTTCTATTTTTAACGTAAACTTTTTTTGTTAGCAAGGAAATACACAAACATTCATTTTGTTACCCCGTTTAGCATGCATCGTCATTTTTGACCGATTTAGCTGATGTGGCACGTTAACAACGACGACGTGACAAATTTTTGTACTAAATGACATCTATTACTATTTTACCCATCCCCAATCGCTCATGTGTAATAATGGAGGATGGGCAAATTGGTAATTTTACCTGACCCATCCCAAACAAGCAAATCAATAGCCCCACCACTCTTCAACCTCCCCTTCCTCTCCGATCAGAATCAGCCCTCTGGGACTCCATCATCCCTTCCATCTCCGCTGAACTCCACTGTGGCGCTCGTGCACATGCGCCACATGCCGCATGACTCGTCGAACTTGGCGGACTTCACCGCCTCGTTGAACTGGGGATTAAGCGCAAAGCGCTTGGCGTAAGTGTGCAGGTAGTCAATGAACTGGTTCTTGGAGGGGTACTCGGCCTGCGACTTGAGGATGTACATTTGCACGGCCTGCGACTTTGGCAGCCACGTGAAGTGCTTCACGTCAGCGGAGACCACGTGAAGTACATCTGATGGCAAGCATGTTCATGGCGGACATAAGTGGCCCCGTGATCCCGCCGCTTCCCAAGTAAGTGCCAAAGTCTTTCCATATACACACTAATTAATTTATTATTTTTTTAAGGAGTCAATGGCCGGGGGAGACTTCATGATCACTCAACAGAGGAGTGCATGCATGCGCAACATATATAAGCCTCGTGGATGTGGATTCTTAATTTAAATCACTTCTGTATATTTATTTTTGTTGAATCAAATCCTTCTTTTGTCATTTACAAATGAGAAGGAAAAAAGAAAGAAAGAATGGGTATTATTAAGAGGAAGAACAGAAGAAGAAGAATGGATATGGATCAGCAGATCAAGCTGCTCTCCATGAACTTGACGAACTCATCGAAATCAATCCTCCCATCGCCGTTCTCATCGTACGCGGCGATCATCTGACGGCACATGTCCAGCGCCATGACCTCCTGGAAACCCAGCTTCGGCAGCACCCTATGCAGCTCAGCTATGTCGATGAACCCGTCGCGCTCCTCCTCCAAGCTCGGTTCCTTTTCATCGAACATGTGGGCGACTTCCGCGGTTCCACCCTAGCGATGCCCTTCCCGGAGGAACCAACTGATGGCTGAGTGGCACCTTGGGCAATGAGTTTGGAGGCGGGTGCGGCGGCGCATAAGTCGTCGTGGGAGCGGAGGATGGTGAAGAGGCGCCAGGAGACCTTTTGGAGGAGGATGAACTAGATGGAGACGGTCTTATAGAAGATGAGCACGATGGAATCCGCCATGGCGAGCGAGTGGTTCGGAGCGGACATTGGCGATAGCTTCTCCATGGTTAAGGGGGAGGATAAGGAGATGCTGGAAGATGATGGTGTCTATTTGGTAATATGGGTGTTTCCCTTTTAACAGCCGTGTGAGAGAAAGGGGGAGAGAGCGAAGGAGAAGGAGAGAGGAAGCCGCCTGCCATTAAATAAATTCTTTTAATAAACACATTATTTGCTGGTCCGACTGCTCTCAGCTTGTAAGACGATGGTCCGGCGGCCACAGCCCAAGGCGACTTAGTCTCGCTCTCGCTGTCCTCGACGACGATGGAGGAGGACCCGCGAGCTCAACTTCAGCGATGAAGGAGAACTCCGGATACACGAGGCGGAAGCTCTTCTAGGGGTCCACAATGTAAGGAAGTGAATCAGAGGAGAAGATGAGAGAAAGCAAGAAAAAAATAACTTTTTAATAATAAAATAATAATAAAACTGATTAAAATAATAAAATAATAATCCACGTAGGAAAAAATTTGCCACGTTGTCACCGTTAACGTGTCACACCAGCAAAAACCGTCAAAAATAACGAAGTGTGCTAAATGAGGTAACAGAATGAAAGTTGATGTATTTTCTTGCTAACGAAAAAAGTTGGTGTATTTAATTTAATTTCTTTTAGTTACAGGATATAACTTCAGCCACGATTTACCCACGGCTGACCATCACTAGATCGTAGTTGAAAGCGTATCGTAAATGGTTGATGGCCTGGGTAGCACAAAATATCATGGTTGCTAATAATATCACCAATGGCATAAAGCTGCGGCTGATAGATTAGTTTCAGTGACAACCGCCCGCAGTTGTCACTGAAGTGTTTAAATCAGCGACACCACACGCGGTTGTCGTTAATAATTACTTAGAACGGTCGACCTCGTCCATCACAAAGTATCTGAGAGACACACATAAGCGACGATTTTTTGCCATGGCCCGTGTCGTCCATGATAGTCTTCACCGATGGTTCAGCAACGCTACAAGCCGTTAGTGACATCGACTATTCTAGTAGGGATTTTGGAGCGTAACTGTTTATTTCTAATAGGGAGTAATTATGGCCTGGAGATTCGAAAGTTTATCTTTGTGGACTTTGGATATCTATCACCAATAAGGCGATCGACTAGGATATGTTTTGTCAGCAGAGTGTGAACATCGATCGTTTTATGAGGAGGTTGCCTTCTTATTTGTCTTTAAAATTCACCCGGGGTTTCCTAATATAAAAATTTTCATGGTGCAGCCCATCGAGTCGGGAGCCATCCGGATCGAGTCGTGAGATTGCCTCGAATAGCAGGTATAATTAATTTAAGTTATAGCCTAATGATTGGTTTTGGGTGGATGAGTATGTTGGTTGACTCGAGTTGGGGTGAGTAGGGCTCGCGGTTCGAGTCAGGAATTGACCCAGGTTAGGTGGAGTCATATGAGGGGGTTTTAAGTTATTGGTTAGGGTTAAATTAGTCAAGTGATGAGGGGAATAAAACCCCTCATCTCAGCAGCTGTGCGACTCCAAGAAGGAGCCGCACGTAGCCCAAGGAAGGGAGGGAGATCGGTGCCGAGCTCGTGTCGACGTCGGGATCTCGGAGTTCATCTTCTTCAATCTTGTCTTTTGATCCAATCAGGTGAGTGGTTAGAGTGGTTTTGAAGGGAGGCGGGTGGCCGACCCTATGAGTTTTGAAATCGGATTTTCTTTTGCGAGTTCTTGCCGATCGACGCTTTTCCTTGTGTAGAATTTCAATCGATGTATATACATGTGGTCTTAGGTTTTAAAGCATGTCTATTTTGCATTTTTGTGGGCTGCCGAGTAGAGGAAATAGGGGAAAGGTCATGCTGAAATTTTCCCCGAATTTCCTCGCTCGCTTCGCAGCTCGTAGACCACTTTATGATTATGATATGTTAGATCTATGGATTCACATTTGTGTTATTGATGCAACCCTGCCCATTCAACCTTGAGGACTCGGTCGAACAAGGTTTTACCCTGCTCAAGTCAGCCGAGCAAGGGCATGAGTGGAAGTTGTGGACTGCTCGAATTAAAATGCATGGTTCCGAGTTATGTTTCTTGTTAAACATTAGATCCGTAGACTAATGCATGTGAACTATTGATGAATTTCCAGCCCCTTTCCACCTAGAAGGCTCGGCCGAGCAAGGTTTTACCTTGCTCAAGCTTCGGCCAATCAAGGGTAAGGGAGGAAACTGAGTGATTTTAATTAGTTGTTCATACATGTAAGACCCGAGAAAATTTCCTAATATAAAAAATCTGTTTTGGTGCAACGCGCTGGACCCGAGGGTAGTCGAGTTGAGTCTCGGGATCGCCTCGAGTAAAAAGGTATGACTCGACTAATGATGTATGCAATTTAATTGGGCAAATGACTCTTTCCTTTTATGCATTTATACCTTAATTGAGTTTAAATCGACTCATGTTGCGGGTAGAGTCGTAACCCAAGTCGAGCTCGGGTTTAGTCAAGTCTTGAGTAAGAGTCAAGGGCCAATATGGAAGGCTAGATGAGGGATTAAAATCCCACATCCATGCTGACGTGCGACTCATCTTGGAGTCGCACAAGGCAGTGCATAGGAGAGGGGGAGAAGAAGCAAGGAAAAGGGGATTTTGGTTGATCCGGGATTTTGCGCCGTCGTCGGAAGATTCGAAGTTGTCGTCATCCGATCCTTCATCTTCCTCAATCAAGGTGAGTGGTTAGATTTCAAGTAATGGGGGAGGCGGGTAGCCGAACCCCTAGTGGGGATAGGATCGTGTTTTCTTGATTTTCCGACGATTCGAGGTTTCGTAGTTGTGTATTCATGGTTTTGTATCAATCCTTGTCGGATCGTTTTGTTTTGCTCGTCGATTTCTCCAATACTATGGCTGCAGAATCATGGGAAAAGGGGAAAGGTCATGCCAAAATTTTCCCCAATTTCCTTGACGGAAGTAGAACCCTTAGATGATCTTAAGTTCATCAATAGAGCATTCTTAATCGTCGATTTCACATGTTAAGGAGCTTGTCTTCCCTAGAATTCATAGGTGTGGCCGAATGAACCCTAAACTTCATGAGAAAGGTTCGGCTAGGTGTAGGGGAAGGGCCAATCTAGTCCTTGTAAAATTAAGATATAGATGAGACAAAGAATTAGGGTCGGGGATTATTTCTTCTTTTCCTTTCCTACCCTAAGAGGCATGGCCGAGCAAGGTTCACCTTGCCCAAGGCTCGGCCAAGCCTAGGGGAGGGAGAGGGAGAGCTTTAGATGGAAATTTCCATGGTTAGAATGCTAAAACAATAGAGACATGATGACACTTAGGAAGAACCCTAACTATAGCAAGTAAATTTATTGTTTCATGTAATTATAGGAATGATAGCATAGTGACTATCCTTAGCTCATTCCTCTTTAATTTTTGAAATTATGAAATATTTTACCATGCTTAGTATTTCATGCGTTGTGAATTTATGGTTATCTTACCATGCTATATAACTTGCTTCTTATTGAGATAAATTCTGAATGCAGTGTATAAATGATTATCGATGAATCTCGTAGGTATGTATAGTAGTTGTTGTAAGTTATTCTTGTTTTTCTTTAAATCATACAAGCTGTCCTAAAATGTTCATGGGTGGAACTCCAAGGTCGGTACATAGAATTCGTCACCCAAGGTAGCGTATAACGTTAGATAATATGTAGGACGTTGCGAGATGCTTAGCATATGTGGAAACTTAGCTAGGAGATTACACAACTTATAGGACTTCTAGTAAGAGTTTTTGGAAACCTAAAACTATAAGGTGTGCACAATTTTGGAAGGGCAGCATTAATTTGTTGACCTTGTAGGCCGAAATACAGCCGGATACGGGCAAGGGCCCGAAGTGTATATATAGAAACCCTAGGGCATTTGATTGTGTGATATGCTTGAGATGGTCCACCGAGAAGGGTGGAGGTCGAAAATGACCAATGCTTAGCTCGACTAGTGTTTGGGTCTTGAGATATGCTAGCGGGCCCGCTAGCTGTCAGACCCCAGATGGGTGGGACTACCTATCCCTACCCTAGACGGTGTCTGCAGACTAGTGGACCATCCTAGTCGATGGCCCAGGATTTCTTGTTTACAACTTAATATGATGTGGCCGGTTGGCCAGTATGATTCTACCTTGTATGGTAGGGCCTGTTGTAGCCGGGATTCTTATACCATAAATAGGCCTAAGGGCCGGATGCCGAAGGTTTGATAGGCCGAGATGGCAAGTTTTCACATATATAGTTTATATGGAATGACCCATAGGGTCAGTAGTCACACTAAAAAGTAGCTTACCTCCCTGATTATATTCTATGCTGCTTTATATGTTATGCATGATTAACTGTGGATTATGTGGAGGTTCGAAAGAACCACTCATTGTGTCCCAAGTGGGCTCACGGTTTATTTCATTTATTTTTGTAGAGCATGAGCAATGATTGAGGCTTGTCGGCATGGTGCAGCTAGAGGGTATGTGGTGGTGCCATATCTCGTAGCGGCGTTCTTGGGTCATAGTCCAATGCACCTGGGACTGCGATGTGCCTAGGACGGCCCTTAGGACTCGCTGTGGTCACTATGAGTTCCTATTGATGTCCTTCGGCCTAACCAATGCACCTGCTGCCTTCATGGAGCTATTGAACAGGGTATTTTAGGAGTACCTGGACAACTTTGTGATCGTCTTCATTGACGACATTCTGGTCTACTCCAAGAGTGAGGAAGAGCACTGTAAGCACCTGAGAATGGTCCTGGAAACCCTTAGAGAGCACTGCTTGTTTGCAAAATTTTCCAAATGCGAATTTTGGTTGAAAAGTGTAGGGTTCTTGGGCCATGTAGTGTCCAAGGAAGGGATAAGGGTAGATCCTACCAAGGTAGAAGTGGTGCAGAAATAGAAACGGCCGCTAGCGTGACTGAGATCCACAGTTTTCTTGGTTTGGCTGGGTACTACCGGAAGTTTGTGGATAACTTCTCCAGAATTGCAGCCCCAATGACTCGGTTGACCCAGAAAAAAAGTCAGGTTCATTTGGGATGACAACTGCGAGGCGAGCTTTCAGAAGCTCAATGAATGTTTGACATCTGCACCCGTGTTGGTTGTACCTTCCGGCTGAGGAGGGTTTGTAGTCTTCTGTGATGCCTCTTGAGTTGGTCTGGGCTACGTTCTGATGCAGTTTGGCAAAGTTATAGCTTATGCGTCTCGCCAGCTGAAAGTTCATGAAAAGAACTATCTGACGCACGACCTAGAGCTAGCAACAGTGGTTTTCGAACTAAAGCTCTGGCGGCACTATCTGTATGGGGAGACTTGCGAGATCTATACGGATCACAAGAGCCTCTAGTACTTGCTTACCCAAAAGGAGCTGAACCTCAGGCAGAGGAGGTGGCTGGAGCTCTTAAAGGATTATGACTACACCATTAAGTACCATATGGGGAAAACAAATGTGGTAGCAGATGCTCTGAGCAGAAAATCCATGGGCAGTTTGGCTCATTTGGAAGTTAAGCGGAGGCCTCTAGCTCGAGAGTTGGCGTTGTTCCTAGATAGGGGTACAACCTTATCAGTGTCAGCTTCAGGTGCCCTGGTGGCACACCTGCGGGTACAATCCACGCTGGTGGACATGCTGCGTGCCGCGCAGGGATAGGATGCCTTTTGTGCGCTGACCAAGGATCTGGTGCAAAGAGGCGATGCAGAGAATGGTTTCAGGTTGGACTCAGAGGGTATACTGAGGTTCAAAGACTGGATCATGGTGCCAGATATGGCCGAGGTGCGTAGGCAAGTCCTGGAACTGGCTCATCGTTCCACTTATACGATGCATCCGGGGGCCACCAAGATGTACTAGGATTTAAGGCAGCACTACTGGTGGAAGGGTATGAAAAGAGAGGTAGCAGAGTTTGTCTCCAAATGTAGGCCCAAGGGCCTGTTGTAGCTGGGATTCTTATACCATAAATAGGCCTAAGGGCCGGATGCCGAAGGTTTGATAGGCCGAGATGGCAAGTTTTCACATAGATAGTTTATATAGAATGACCCATAGGGTCAGTAGTCACACTAAAAAGTAGCTTACCTCCCTGATTATATTCTATGCTGATTTATATGTTATGCATGACTAACTGTGGATTATGTGGAGGTTGAAAAGAACCGCTCACTGAGTCTAAAGTGGACTCACACTTTGTTTCCTTTGTTTTTGCAGAGCATGAGCAGTGATTGAGGCTTGTCGGCATGGTGCAGCTGTAGGGCAGGTGGTGGTGCCATATCTCGTAGCGGCGTCCTTGGGTTATAGTCCAGTGTCTTAGTAGTTGTTTCCTTTTCTGCACTGACAGTTGTGTTCTGAAAATTTTTGTAAAACTTTGATATTTGAGATGTTCAGTTTGTTCCGATGATGGTTTTCTCTTTGGTTTGAAAACATATATTGTGAACTTTGAAAAACTTTAAATAAAGCTTGTGTTGAGGTTTCTTTTTCATTGATATATTTTGGTTTCCTATATGTCAGTGTAGACAGTAAGCTACAGGGTAGGATGTAGGCCCTGGCCGGTCACACTACCCTCAGTTGGGGTGTGACAATACATTCTCGTTTGATGTTAATTCATATTCATGACGAGTGATTTTAATTAGTTGTTCATACGTTATTGTTTGATGTTAATTCATATTCATGCTATGAGATTTTTCGCTTGTCATTTGAATTGCTTGGTGATATATCTATATTATCATATTAAGGAAATGTTCTTACCATTGCATACAAGGAGATGATTGTTATGTCATATAATGCTAAGGAAAGGTTTTATAAATTCTCAGATATCATGACAAATTGTTGCTCTATTTATTGCATGTTCCTTATCATTTAATTTATTAAAATTTATCCTCTTATATTCGGTTGGTACATGAAAATTGATGCGTATGTTATATTTGGTAAGTGGTGTTATTAATGGTAGGCCGCGTACACAACTACATTCGGTACATTCTAACAACACTAGAAAGGAAGGTCGTGGTACCTTGTTGTCACTCAACTTAGAAATAAGTATAGTAGCTTGGTTCTACACCTAGGGATAGTCAACGGATTTCAACATCCAAAGAAGGTGACCCGAAGGGGTAGGGTCGGATATGGGCAATGCCCGGAAAGCAAAACATGAGAAAATATGCACAACCTAATTTCGGTTGTGGTTGAGATGGTCTACTGAGCAGTGTCATTAGCCGAGCGGCTACCACAATACTCAGCGGTTTTATGGGGTCTTGAGATTGCACCAGCGGACCCGCTAGGTGTTAGACCCGAATGGCGGAGGGTCTTGAGATTTCGTCAGTGGGCCACGCTAACGGTAGACCCAAGTTGGGTGAGACTAGATATCCCTAGCCCGGAGAATTTCTGAGACTAGTGGCCATCCTAGTCGATGGATCCGAGTTATGAAAGCTCATAATTGAGAAGCCCTTATGGGCTGGTTTTCGGTAGGCTGACCGGCCTGGTTAAGTAGAGGGAAGAACATACCCTTCCATATATAATTTAGGCCATTGGTGGCCGAGCTAGGGAAGTTGATAAGGGCCCGAGAGGCCGGTTCATCCATTCTTCTGTCTTGGCAACTGAATAACTTATGTGATGTGATCTTACTCTTAATTCCTTAAATATGTTATTGCCGAGGTTTTAAGTGGAGATTCGAAAGAACCACTCACTGAGTTCCTCGTGAACTCACGATTTCCTTTATTGTTATTTTACAGAGCCCGACCAGAGAGGTATGGCTTGGTGGCATGGCGCGCAGGAGAGCAGGCATGGGTGCAGATCTCATAGCTGGTAGTTGCTAGTCGTAGTCATGTCTAATAGAGTTTGGTGTATGCACTATGTTTTTTCTGTAAAATATTTTAGATGTTTATTTGGAAAACCTTGGGATGTTATTTTAAAACTTGTGATGATTTAGAAATTAGTTGATTAAACTGATTTCGAAACAGTTAATAAAGTTGATATTCTTGCTTTTGTTTTTGACTTCATGTTATTCTAGTTATTGTTCTATGAATTGTTGGTCAGTGCATTGGGTAGGCTTCGGGGTATTGATTCATACCCTGGCCAGTCACGTGTACCCTGAGTCGGGGCGTGACACTTTTCCTTGTGTTCTAAGTTCTAGCATTGAGTCAGGAGCACTACAAGTTTTTGCATCTCCTACTTCATGCTCTTGGGATCTTTACTGGCAATATTGCTGTTTCGTTCATTGTCTTACTCGTCCCCGACCATTTCCGATGAGTCTCTTTGAACTTTTCTCCTCATTCTTGCTTGGTCGAGGTTGGCCCTAAGTGGGTATTGACTCATTCCTCGGCTATTTAGGTTTCCTGCTTCATCATTTTGATGGGAAAGAGGGGCGTTTGTTGGTGAAATGGCCTACACTAGATAGGGGTGAATAGTATGTTAACTAAATCTTTTCACCTAATTCCGGTTTTAAACGTTTCTTACAACACTTAGGCAAGTTATCAATTTAACGACTAAATGAGGAAGCGATTAATAATAAAGCAATTAACAAAAATAAGAAAAACAATGCTAACACGATGATGTATAGTGGTTCGGCCCCAATGTCTACTCCACTACCTAAGCTCCCCGCTTTAGGATTCCAAACTAGCTTTACTAGATTATCTTGTTTCCTTTACAATGAGAATGTTTTCAACCGCGGTATAAGGTATACCTTCTCATTCTACTCATAGATTGAATTCTTTAAATATTGCTAAAGTTGATCGTTGTTTTCGGGGTGGTTTAAATTTTTTAAATTCTCACTTCTGCTGCATTTCTTATTCCCATCACAATAGTGGTATCATAGCCACCTTTAGACATTTTTTGAATTTTTATTATGTGTTATTTTTGCATTTACGAACTGTTTGCTCTCTAAACGTCATGCCGCCTGGTTTTTGTTTTCGGCGGTTCTTGAGTTGTTCTCAAGGCTCCATGGTTCATGTGATGAATCGGGGTGGTAGCCTATTGTCCAAACTTGTCTTGGACAGATTTTGAACTCTAGATCGAACCCAAGGGGTTCATGGTTGAACAGCCCCGAAAACCAAAATTTTTAGCATGTCTTGTTTGGACCGTTTTGGGCGAAAACGTAACCTGAATAACACATTTTGGATTCTATTTTTTCCATTCCTTTTTAATTGTTAAGATGCATGAAAGAATGATTATGGATGAGCCCTATGTGCATGTGACTGTGTGTAAAACGTGGTTGTGTTGATTGCTTGTAAATTTATGAAATTTCAGCATTGTAAATTTTGAATAGGGCTTGCGTACCCCTGCCTTCCTCTTGAGAATTATGATTGTAATCTTCTTCTCCCTTTCCTTAAACCTTTCCCCAAGGGTTGTTTGGGGTCTTCTTCTTTTAGTTTTGTAAAATTAGAAGTTTAGGGGCAGATTCGCGACGAGCATGCTTGCTGCCCCGTTTTGGTGCATGCGTGGAGAGGAGGTGTTCGGCGCCACGTTGATGATGACTTGAACCCCGGGAAGGCACTGATGGAATTGGCAACCTACAAGGTGGTTTTGGGCACTGTAAGACCCGAAAAAATTTCCTACTATAAAAATCTGTTTTTGTGCAGCATGCCGGACCCGGGGGTAGTCGAGTCGAACCTTAGGATCGCCTCGAGTGAAAAGGCATGACTCGACTAATGATTCATGGAATCTATGTGGGTGATTAACTTTCTTTTTATGAATTCATTCCTTCAATCAAGTTAAATCGATTCATTATGGGTTGTGTCAAAACCCAAGTTTAGTTCGGGTTTAGTCGAGGTTCGAGTATGAGTTAAGTGAGTCATGGAGCTATCTTTGGAAAGCTAGATCAGGGATTAAAACCCTCATCTTGCAGCCATGCAACTCATCCCTTGACTCGCAAAAGGCTGCCTAGGGCGAGAGAGGAAGAAGAGCAAGGGAAAGCTTGGAGAACTTGGATCGATCCAGGATTTCGCGTCATTGCCGGAAAATTTCAAGTCATCCTCGCCCGATCTTTCGTTCTCTGCAATCTAGGTGGGTGGTTAGAGTTAGAAGCATGGGTGGGGCGGGTAGCCTAACCCCAAGTTGTGATAGGACGAGTTTCTCACGATCTTTCCATCGGATCTTGGTTTTGGCGACGTGTAATCGCTATTTTGTATGATTTATTGTCAGAGTACCTTCTTTCTTCGTCGATTTTCAATGGTTAGGGCTGCCGAGTCATGGGAAAAGGGGAAAGGTCATGCCAAAATTTTCCCCAATTCCCTTGACGGCAAGAAGGCCCTTAGATGATCTTATGTTCATGATTGATGTAGTTCAAATCTTAGGTTTCACGCGTCATGAAGCATATCTTCCCTAGATCTCTCTTGATGTGGCCGAATGAACCCTACACCTCATGATATTAAGTTATACTCGGAATCGAAGAATTAGAGGTATAGCTAGAGTCTCCTTTCCTTTTCCTACCTTAAGGGCCATGGCCGAGCAAGTTTCTTCTTGCTCATGGCTCGGCCAAGACTAGGGAGGGGAGAAGAGAGTAGCTTTAGATGGAAACTTACATAATTATGAGATTCACACATATAGGAATGACAATACTTAGGAAGAACACCAAACATAGTAAGTAGATTGATTGAATTGGAATTGTAGGAATGCTGGCCTTATGACAATCCTTAGCATTAGATATTTAACTTTGAAATGTTGAAATTGTTTACCATGCTTAGTAATTCCTACCTTTTTTGAATTTATTATTACCGTGTCATGCTAGATAATTGCTTCTTATTGTGCTAAATTCCTAAGGTAGTGTAAAGTTGTTACACATATATATATTGTGACCATATATAGTAGACGTTACAATACTTGAATATTTTCTAGAGATTATACATGCTGCCCAAAAATGTTCATGGGCGGAATTCCCAAGTTGACGCAAGGAATTCCTTACCCAGGGTCGTGTAGAAGGTTAGATAACGTGTAATGTGTCGCTTGACGTTCGTCATACTTATATGGAAATTAGCTAGGAGATTATAACACTTCTATGACTTATTGTGTATTTTTGAAAACCTATAACTCTTAGATGTACACAATTTGAAAGGGCGGCATAAATTGTTGATCCTGTAGCAGATTAAGGCCAGATACGGGCAATGGCCCGAAGGGTATATATGGAAACCCTAGGATATTGATTGTGTGGTGTGTTTCAGATGGTCCGTCGAGGAGCGTGGAGGTCGGGAATGACCAATGCTCAGCTCGGCCAGTATTGGGTCTTGAGGTGCGCCAGCGAGCCCGCTAGGTGCCAGACCCTAGTTGCGTGGGACTAGCTATCCTTACCCCAGACAGTGTCCGATGACTAGTGGACCATCCTAGTCGACGGCCCGGGATTGTTTGCTTACACCTTGAGGTGACGTGGCCGATGGCCAATATGATACTACCTTATATGGTAGGGACGACTGTAGCCGAGATATTATTCCATAAGTAGGCCTAAGGGCCGGATGTCGAAGGCTTGATAGGCCGAGATGGTAGGTTATCATATTCAGTTGTACAGATTGACCCATTGGAGGTCGGTAGCTGTATTAGAAGTACTTTACCTCTTTGTTCATTCATTTTGTTGCCTTATGTGATATATATGCATAACTGAGGCTTATGTGGAGGTTCACTAGAAGCACTCACTGAGTCCCAAGCAGACTCACAGTTTATTCTTTAATTTTGCAGAGCATGATTAGTGACTTGGCTTTTCGACATGGTGCAGTTGGTGGGCGGGAGGTGGTGCCATATCTCGTAGCGACGTCGATGAGTCTGAGATCAGAGTCTAGTAGTGTTTTTTTCTTTCTGCACTGACAGTTGTACTTGTAAAAGAGTTGTAAAACTTGTTTCTTGAACGTTCAGTTATTTTGACGTTGATGTTCTTACACATTTTGACAAACATAAAAATTGTGATTTTAAAAGCTTTTAATAAAGTGTGTTGAGATTTCTGTTATTCGATATGTCTTGGTTTTCTTGTGTCGGTGTAGACAGTAGGCTTCAGGGTAGGATGTAGGTCCTGGCCGGTCACACTACCCTCAGTTGGGGTGCGACAAACTTGGTATTAGAGCACTAGGTTAGGTTTTGTCTATGACTCAGTGTTGGGTACCGTATGAGGCATATGCTAGCGTGCCAACTTACGGCATAGTTATGCTACGAGATTGGGCGACCACTCCTGCACTTAGCGCACCATGTGGTTAGTAAGTTTAAAGAGTTTTGTGTTAAGAATTTATTATGTGACAGGTAACTTCTTTTCTTTCCAGTGTTAGTGAAATGGAGGCTCAAAATGCTGCTTTGAGCGGCAGTGGCAGTAACTCGATAGAACGTCGTGGCCGTGGGTGAGGCCGAGGTCAAGGCCGAGGCTAGGCCTGGGGCAGGGATAGAGACCCGTCTGAGGGACAGCGGTAAGAGTCAGCGATTGTTCTACTATAGACTCAGGTGAATCAGTTGACTGAGGTGCTCCTTAAGGAGCAAGAACTGAGACAGCAAATGCAGTAGCAGTCTCAACAGCCACCGCCATAACCTGTGCCCATAGTTTCAGTGGTACCAGAAGTGTCAGAGGTGACAGCACCGGTGGTCAGAACCCCAGGAGCCCCAACATATGCAAATTTCATCACACTGAAGCCATCGTAGTTCACCGAAATTGATCGTCAGGTGGAAGTGACAGAATTCTTGGGGGATTGCTACGAGCTATGCATGGAGCTAGGGTGTTCATCAGAGGCAGCTGCACGTATGGTCGATCTTCAGATGAGGGGATCGGCAAAGGTCTGGTTGCACACCTAAAAGGCCCGTAGGGCAGCTGGCGCACCACCTCCCATGTGGGAGGAATTCTGGGTGGTTGTGGAAGAGCAGTGCCTACCCATGAGTGTTCGCGACAAGCGCGCCCGTGATTTTGAGATGTTGTGCTAGGCTGGAGGCATGACAGTATCAAAGTATGAGATGAAGTTCAACCGTCTTTCCAAGTACCATCCAACCCTAGTGGCGTCGGAGACCGCTAGCGTCAAGATGTTCTACTCTGGCTCCGACCCACTCTTGAGCTTGATGTCATCCTTGGCATGGACTGGCTAGGAGAGCACTTTGCAATGTTGGACTACAGAGCCAAAGCAGTGATGTTTTATAAGCCTGGGCTGCCGCAGTTCACCTTTCAAGGGGAGGGAGGTAGCAAGCCGATAGGGGTCATCTCAACCCTAAGTTGCTTCGGGGCGGCTGCCAATCTTTCTTGGCCTTCGTGTATGTGGCCGAGGAGGAAGGGTGAAGCAAGGAATGTCAGTGGAACCCCAGTGGTCTATGAATTCCCTGATGTGTTTCCCGAGGAATTGCCGGGATTGTCGCCTAGAAGGGAAGTTGATTTTTGCTTTGACATGCAGCCCGGGGTGAAACCAATTTCCATTCCACCTTATAGGATGGCACCGGCTGAACTCAGGGAGTTAAAAGTGCAATTGCAGGAAATGCTAGACCTGGGGTTCATCCGGCCGAGTGTGTCACCCTGGGGTGCCCCGGTTCTCTTCATGAAGAAGAAGGATGGGTCGATGCGCATGTGCATCGACTATAGACAGCTAAACAAGGTGACTGTTAAGAATCGCTACTCACTGCCGATGATAGACGATCTGTTTGACCAGCTGCAGGGGGCACAATGGTTTTCAAATATAGATCTGAGGTCCGGATACCCTCAGCTGAGAATCCGGCACTGCGATGTGCCGATGATGTCCTTTAGGACTCGCTACGGTCACTATGAGTTCTTAGTGATGTCCTTTGGCCTAACCAATGCACCTGCTGCCTTCATGGACCTAATGAACAAGGTATTTAAGGAGGACCTGGACAGCTTTGTGATCGTCTTCATTGACGACATTCTGGTTTACTCCAAGAGTGAGGAAGAGCACTCTAAGCAACTGAGAATGGTCATGGAAACCCTCAGAGAGCACCGATTGTTTGCAAAATTTTCCAAGTGTGAATTTTGGTTGGAATGTGTAGGGTTCTTGGGCCATGTAGTGTCCAAGTAAGGGATAAGGGTAGATCCTGCCAAGATTGAAGTGGTGCAGAGCTGGAAATGGCCGACTAGTGTGACTGAGATCCGCAGTTTTATTGGTTTGGCCAGGTATTACTAGAAGTTTGTGAAGAATTTCCCCAGAATTACAACCCCTTTGACTCAGTTGACCCAGAAGAAGGTCAGGTTCGTTTGGGCTGACAAATGCGAGGCGAGCTTTCAGAAGCTCAAGGCATGTTTGACATCTGCACCCATGTTGGTTGTACCTTCCGGTTCAGGAGGGTTTGTAGTCTACTGCGATGCCTCTCTGGTTGCCCTGGGCTGCGTCCTGATGCAGTATGGCAGAGTCATCACTTATGCGTCCCGCCAGCTGAAAGTTCATGAGAAGAACTATCCGACGCACGACCTAGAGCTAGCGTTGCACTGAAGCTTTGGCGGCACTACCTGTATGGGGAGACTTGCTTACCCTAAAGGAGCTGAACCTTAGGTAGAGGAGGTGGCTGGAGTTCCTAAAGGATTATGATTGTGCCATTTTGTTTCATCCGGGGAAAGCGAATGTGGTAGCAGATGCTCTGAGCAAAAAGTCCATAGGCAGTTTAGCTCATTTGGAAGTTAAGCGAAGGCCTCTAGCTTGAGAGTTGGCTTTGTGTGTAGATGGGGGTGCAACCTTATCAGTGTCAGCTTTATGTGCCCTGATGGAACACCTGCGGGTACAGTCCACGCTGGTGGACATGCTGCGTGCTGCTTAGGGGGAGGATGCCTTTTGTGCGCTGACCAAGGATCTGGTGCAAAGAGGCGATGCAGAGAATGGTTTCAAATTGGACTCAGAGGATGTACTGAGGTTCAGAGACTGGATAGTAGTACCATATATGGCTGAGGTGCGCAGGCAAGCCGTGGAACTGGGTCATCGTTCCACTTACACGATGTATCTGGGGGCCACCAAGATGTACCGAGATTTAAGGCAGCATTACTAGTGAAAAGGTATGCAAAGAGAGGTAGCAGAGTTTGTCTCCAAATGTCTGGTCTGCCAGCAGGTGAAGGCCAAACACCTTAAGCCTGCGGGGCTTCTCCAAAACCTCGAGTTGCCCGAGTGGAAGTGGGAGAAAATCACCATGGATCTTGTAACCGGATTGCCTAAGTAAAAGGCAGTTTTGATTCCATTTGGGTGCTAGTGGACCGGTTAACCAAGACCACTCACTTCATACCAGTGAAAACTACCTTGTCTGCGGAGCAGTACGCCCGACTGTTCTTGGATAGGATTGTGGCATATCATGGTACCCCGGTGATGATTATATCCGACCGCGGTACCCAGTTCACAGCCCAGTTTTGGCAATCCTTCTAGGAAGCCTTGGGTACCTAGGTGCGTTTCAGCACAGCTTTCCATCCACAGACTGACGGTTAGTCAGAGAGGACCATCCAAACTTTGGCGGATATCCTGAGAGCATGCGTCCTAGATATAGCCGACGGCTGGGAGAGGCACCTACCGCTGATAGAGTTCGCCTACAACAATAGCTATCACAATAGCATTGGGATGGCTCCTTTTGAGGCATTGTATGGGCGGCGGTGTAGGTCTCTAGCGGGCTGGTTTGAGGCAGGGGAATCACTCATGGTGGGCCCTGATCTAGTTGAGGAAGTGGTAGAGAAAGTAAAGGCCATAAAGGAAAGGTTGTTGGCGGCCCAGAGTCGACAGAAAATGTATGCCGACAAGAAGGCCAGGGAATTGGAATTTGCAAAGGGTGACTTAGTCTTTCTGAAGGTCTCTCCTATGAAAGGGGTGGTCCGATTTGGGAAGAAGGGGAAGCTGAGCACTAACATTGGGCCCTTTCCCATTCTCAAGCGGAGGGGCGAGGTGGCCTATGAGATGGCATTACCTCCTAGCCTAAGCAGAGTGCACCCGGTCTTCCATGTATCCATGTTGCAGAAGTATGTAAAAGATGATTCGCATGTGATCGATCTCTCTTCTATTGAGGTAGATTCGGCCATCTCATTCGAGGAAAGGTCGGTAGAGATTCTTGACCGCCAAATCAGGAAGCTATGGTCCAAAGAAATTCCCCTGGTAAAGGTCAAATGGGAGCACCATTCCGGGCAAGAGGCCACTTGGGAGGTAGAGCAGGACTTGAGAGAGCGCTACGCTTCCTTGTTCGAGGAGCCGGTAAGTCCTTGTTATTCAAGTAAATTCGAGAATGAATTTCCCTTAAGGGGGGATGGTTGTAAGACCCAGAAAATTTTCCTAATATAAAAATCTATTTTGGTGCAGCGCGCCGGACCCGGGGGTACGTAGTCGAGTCGAGCCTCAGGATCACCTCGAGTGAAAAGATATGACTCGACTAATGATTCATGGAATCTATGTAGGTGATTAACTTTCCTTTTATGAATTCATTCCTTAAATCAAGTTAAATCGATACATTATGGGTTGAGTCAGAACCCAAGTTGAGTTTGGGTTTAGTCGAGGTTCGAGTATGAGTTAAGTGATTCATGGATCTATCTTTGGAAAGCTAGATGAGGGATTAAAACCCTCATCTTGCAGCCGTGCGACTCATCCCTTGAGGCAAAAGGCTGCCTAGGGGGAGAGAGGAAGAAGAGCAAAGGAAAGCTTAGAGGACTTTGATCGATCCGGGATTTCGCGTCGTCGCCAGAAAATTTCAAGTCATCGTCGCCTGATCTTTCATTCTCTGGAATCTAGGTGAGTGGTTAGAGTTAGAATCATGGGTGAGTCGGGTAGCCTAACCCCTAGTTGTGATAGGACGAGTTTCTCACGATCTTTCCATCGGATCTTGGTTTTATCGATGTGCAATCGCTGTTTTGTATGATTTCTTGTCGGAGTACCATGTTTCTTCGTTGATTTTCAATTGTTAGGACTGCCGAGTCATGGGAAAAGGGCAAAGGTCATGCTAAAATTTTCCCCAACTCCCTTGACGGCAAGAAGGCCCTTAGATGATCTCATGTTCATGATTGATGTAGTTCAAATCGTAGGTTTCACGCGTCGTGAAGCATATCTTCCCTAGTTCTCTCTTGATGTGGCCGAATGAACCCTACACCTCATGAAGAGGGTTCGGCCAAGGGTAAGAGAAGGGGTGAAATAGTGCATTGATATTAAGTTATACTCGAATCGAAGAATTTGACGTATAGCTAGTCTCCTTTCCCTTTCCTACCTTAAGGGCCATGGCCGAGAAAGGTTCTTCTTGCTCATGGCTCAGCCAAGACTCGGTAGGGGAGAAGAGAGTAGCTTTAGATGGAAACTTACATGATTATGAGATTCACACATATAGGAATGACAATACTTAAGAAGAACACCAAACATAGTAAGTAGATTGATTGAATTGGAATTGTAGGAATGCTAGCCTTACACATATATATATTGTAACCATATATAGTAGACGTTACAATACTTGAATATTTTCTTGAGATTATATATGCTACCCAAAAATATTCATGGGCGGAATTCCCAAGTTGACACAAGGAATTTCTCACCCAGGGTAGTGTAGAAGGTTAGATAACTTGTAATGCGTCGCTAGACGTTCATCACAGTTTTATGGAAACTTAGCTAGGTGTTGATAACACTTCTATGACTTATTGTATATTTTTGGAAACCTAGAACTCGTAGGTGTACACAATTTGAAAGGGCGGCATAAATTGTTGATCCTATAGCCGGATTAAGGCCAGATACGGGCAATGGCCGGAAGGGCATATATGGAAACCCTAGGATATTAATTGTGTGGTGTGTTTGAGATTGTCCGCCGAGGAGCGTGGAGGTCGGGAATGACCAATGCTCAGCTCAGCCAGTATTGGGTCTTAAGGTGCGCCAGAGGGCCCGCTAGGTGCCAGACCCTAGTTGGGTGGGACTAGCTATCCTTACCCCAGACGGGGTCCGAAGACTAGTGGACCATCCTAGTCGACGGCTCGGGATTATTTGCTTACACCTTGAGGTGACGTGGCCGATGGCCAGTATGATACTACCTGATATGGTAGGGACTGCTGTAGCCGAGATATTATTTCATAAGTTGGCCAAAGGGCCGGATGCCAAAGGCTTGATAGGCCGAGATGGCAGGTTATCATATTCAGTTGTACAGATTGACCCATCGGGGGTCGGTAGCTATATTAGAAGTATTTTACCTCCTTGTTCAGTCATTTTGTTGCCTTATATGATATATATGCATGACTGAGGCTTATGTGGAGGTTCACTAGAGCCACTCCCTTAGTCCCAAGCGGACTCACAATTTATTCTTTAATTTTGCAGAGTATGATCAGTGACTTGGCTTGTCGACATGGTGCAGCTGGTGGGCGGGAGGTGGTGCCATATCTCGTAGCGACGTCCATGAGTCTTAGATCGGAGTCTAGTAGTGTTTGTTTTATTTCTGCACTGACAGTTGTACTTGAAAATGAGTTGTAAAACGTGTTTCTTTAACGTTCAGTTATTTTGACGTTGATATTCTTACTCGTTTTGACAAACATAAAAATTGTGATTTTGAAAGTTTTTAATAAAGTGTGTTGAGATTTTTGTTATTCGATATGTCTTGGTTTTCTTGTGTCAGTGTAGACAATAGGCTACAGGGCAAGATGTAGGCCCTGGTCGATCACACTACCCTCAGTTGGGGTGCGACTGGCAGCCCCATGGCGAGATAGAGCTCCCAAGAAATCCTAGGATGATGGCCTTGGTTCGCCCGATGGTTCCGGTGGAACCCTTAGAACATCCATATTCATCCTTATTTACTTTATACTTTTATTTATTACTTTTGCTTCAATTGTTGATAGCTTAGATAATTTTAATTGCATAAAGAATCCCTCCATAGATATTGAGTCCAAATGGCTAAGGTATTTAGAATACCGGTCATGCCTTCCATCGTTATGGGGTACAAGTGTGTCTATTGTCACAACGGGTTTGTTGAGCAAACACAAGGCCTTTTATGCTGATAGACACGATGCATCTCATATGTAAAATACCCTTGTGTCTCTATTACTAGCTTGAACGTGACTTACTTTCTTGAGCAAACTCAAAGTGGTTGTTTTCTCACTGGAGTATACGAATGATGGGTCTAACTCAACTAGGGCTCATTGATTTGTTGTGTAAACACAAGGCCATGGTTCCCCTAGAGGCAAAACTTGATGGAAGTCACATAGCGATGTGATAGGTAAAGTGCTATCAACCCATGGACCTATTATGGTTTGTCGTGTTAAATGTGAGACCCGAGTAGGAGAAGTGGGGTTCCATCTTCCCCTAAGTCTACCAATGAGGGCTTCCCGCTTCGAATAGGAGAGTCATTTGGGGACTATGAAAATTAGTAGGAGCCATGATTAATCAAAATACCTCAATAATCATGGATATAACATATCTGCTTATTTATGTTTTTCTTTTCATTGTAGCATATTTAACATGTCACCTTCACCGTCGTTGTGCTGCATTCTTGATGGTAATAAATTAACTAGACAAAATTATGTCAATTGGTTGCGAAATTTGAGGATTGTCCTCACCCGGGAGAGACTTCCTATGTTCTTGATAACCGGCCACCGGATGTCCCTTCTCAAAGGGTTACCGAGGAAGTAAGGGTCACTAACAAGAAGTGGCAAGATGACAACACTACTTTTCAGTGCATTATGCTCGCCTCTATATTTGATGTGTTGCAGCGAGTTGGTGTTTGGCTTTTGTAGTGTTGGCTATATTTGGCAAAACTATTCTAGGTTATTCTGAATTAAATGGACAGTCACAACTATGAGGAGTTCTATTTGTTGAAAATAGTTACAATCGTGTGAGGATAATTTCAACTGCTCCAACAAACTATGGATTTCGGGATAAGGATATTGCGCAAATGATGACATTTGGTTTCCAGTATTAATGATGATTCTATTTTATATCTCATATATTTTTAAATCATTTTTAATTATTTGTTTAATGCTTATGGAAGAAATGAAGTAGTATTCATTGATGGGCTGACAGCCTTTATGATCGGAGTTAATTATGGATGAAATGAAGTGGTCTTCATTAATGTGCAGACAATTTTTTTTAAAGCTTTTATGGCGGCAGTTTTTTTTGAAGCTTTTATGGTCGAATTATTATGATGTGTTATGATTGTCTTTTGAGTTTGAAACTGCTGAAGTTAAGATCCTTTCTTAAGTGACATTTATGGAAGTTGGTTGCCCTTCTCTATTTATGATCTACTCCTATGGATCCACTCATATGTGCATAACTGTGTTGCCAGTTATATGAGAAGTTAAGACCGCTGACTGCCGACTACTGAGTGCAGATTGCTGAGTGCAAGATTGCTGAGTGCAACATAGCTGAGTGCAAATAGCAACAATCTATCCTTCTTATCTTCAAGTGAAGTTGGTTTTGGGCTGATAACTCGCTACAACACAAGGATTGTGTGGAGGACGAAACTCTATTGTCGGGATGTCAAAGAGAGGCAAGTTGGTATGTACTCATAATAGCAAATAAGTTATTATTATTTCCAATTCACTATAGTACTAGTAGTCGGATTTTGGGTGTGAAATCCTGAGGACTTATATTGTACTTATAGAGAGTGGATTTGACATATATCCGATGAGTGCCCCGCAGATTAGGTGACATGTTTAGTCACTAAATTGCGTAAACAAACCTTTGTGTTTATGTGTGATTTTTATTTTAGTTCTTACTTTGCTACTAGTAGCAATTGCAATGGCAATTGTGACTTCCTATTCAACTGCCCTTAATAGAAGTTCCTTTAAAGACATATACTGTCACAGCGACAACTTGAAAAGATGGACACTAGAGCTATCCTCTCTCACATCAATTAGTTGTCTGGTGAAGAGAGCCAGACTGCTAGGTTTAAGCTGTCAAAGCAACTCTTCCAGGCCAAGATGACGGCAGGGACCTCTATTGAAACCCATATCCTCAAACTAATCAATTTGATCGAGAGGTAAGAGAAATTGGACATAAGCATCGATAAGGGGCTAAGTCAGTACTTAGTACTCCAATCCCTCTCGAATTCATTTTTCACAGTTTGATGATAACTTCCACATAAATAAGCTGGATGTCTCGCTTCCCGAGCTCCTTAATATGCTAAAGACTGTGAAACTTATGAAGGATAAGGACATAGATTCGTTAGTGGGAGAGGCCATTGGGGCAAAGTTACACTCAGTTAAGAATGAAGTGAAAACAAAGTTGTGAAACCTTTGAAGAAAAGAAAAGTTGTTCCCAATGGCACCTACTACCATTGTGGCAAATATGGCCACTAGAAGCACAACTGCATGGAGTATTTTGTAGGGTAAATACCTAAATACATCATGAACTTTCGATGTTATCTCATTTGTGACCAAATCCAAAATAATACCAAATTACATCATGAACTTTGAGACTGATATCAATTATATCCTCCCGTCATCTCTTCGTCGTTTTCATCGTTAACTGCATCACGTGGCATGCCCATGTGGAATAAAATAATATTTTTTTACACATCATTAAAAATAAATTTAAAAATATTTTTTTTAAAAAAAAACTTTTCCCTCGTTCCACGTCATCTTCACCACTCGTCATCTTCACCATTCACCCGATACCCTAAAAAATAGTCGCCATCGCGCGCCATCTTCACCCGATGCCCTAAAATCCACTCGCCATATTCGTCCTAAATCCCCAAATCCCAGACACTCGTTGATCCCCACTCGTAGAGACAACCTGAGACGCTCACCGGTGCCCTAACTTTTGAAGGAGTTTTCTACCTGTGCTTTGTCAACGAGGAGGAGTTGTCTTCTTCATAGCTATCACCACCCAATAAGATTAGTTAGTGTGTAGCTTAGTAGTAGCTCACCATAGCTCACTGTCTTCTTCGCCCTAAATCACTGTGTAGACGATCATTGAAGAATCTCCCCTATCTGATTCCACTAATTCATAGTAGCTCACCTTACCACTCCCTTAGCTTACTATTTCACTCATGCACTTAGCTATGACATCAATATCAAATATAGAAGCAGAGGAAACATCAGCTTCCTCAATTGTTGATAGACCAATGTGTGATCATTCAATTGAAGCTCGGCTATTAACTTCAAGAACAGTAAAAAATCCTGGGAGACATTTTTGGACGTGTGCCCACTGGTAGGTAAATTAATTTAATGAATTTCAACCTAAAAATGTATTTTATTTGGTTGTTTGTGTTAATATAATTTTTTTGAAAAACAATGTTTTGTAGGATCGTCAACGCGATTGTGGTTTTTTTGTGTGGCTTGACCCTATATCTTCTAATCGAGATTATGAAGATATAAGATTCCCGAGAAGCGAGAAGGAATATCTTGCAGAGAAAATCAACCTGATGGAAGAGAAAAATAAATTTTGCTAGACAATTTAGCCATCGTGAAAGAGAAAGTGAAAAGATTAGAGGAGGAAAAAAAGATGTTGGAGCATCAATGTGAAGTTTTCAAGATGGCAAGTAGGAGAATTCATATGTATTTTTGTGTGGTGATATGTGCTTGGATGGTGAATTACTTTATGTTATGGTGTTGAATACTTAAGGTTATATGGTTGTAATGAAACATCTGTATTTGATAACTTATTTTTGGTGTTGAGTACTTTATGTTATCAGTAATGAAACAACCTGATGTAATGAAGCATTTATCTTAATTTGGTGTAATGTATTTGATATCAATATCTGTATTTTGGTGTAATGAAGCTATCAGGATAACTGGATATAACTAATATCAACTGCTGATATCAGTAACAACTGATATCTGATATCAATATCAGCTATCAACAGATAACTGATATCAGCATCAGCTATCAACTGATATCAGATATCAGAATCAGTATCAGCTATCAGCTGATATCAGCATAACTGAAACTGAACTGAAACTTATTGAAACTTACTGAAAACATAACTTCATCAATTCACAATGAAAATAACTAATATCAGCATCAGCTTTCAGTGAAACACAATGATATTAAATAACAGGGGATAGCATGTTGACAATGAAAATAATTGATAGCATTTTGACATAACACAATGAAACTGAAATTGGATATATTTTGACATCACTGATATCAATTGCTGATAATTGATATCAGTATCAGCTATCAGCTGATATCAGATACCTGACAGTATCAGCTGATACTGATATATCAACTATCAGGTTAAATGGATATTAACAGTGATATTAAACGACAGTGGATAGCTATTAGTGAAACACAGCTATCAAATAATTGATATCAGTATCAGCTATTGGTGAAACACAATGATATTAAATAAAAGTGGATAGCATGTTGACAGTGAAAATAACTAATATTAACTTTAACATAACATAGTGAAATTGAAACTAGATATATTTTAACATAACTGATATCAATTACTAATAACTGATATCAGTATCAGCTGATAACTGATACCACTATTAGCTATCAGCTGATATCAGATACTCGATAGTATCAGCTTGAAACTTACCGAACAAAACTTCATCAATTCACAATGAAACAAAATCTATATTTCAAAATATCATAGTATCATCATAGTATCAACATAACTTAGGCCATTCAAAACATGAAACTTAGGTCATTCAAAATCAACGTTTACAGTGTCAATCACAATGACACAATATCAAAATGATAGTATCATATTACAATGTCTAACAACAGTTCAATCATCTATTGTTTCTGTCTCATTTTGTCCACCAATAGGAGAAGTCTGAGATGCTTGGAACTCTTCTCTTGCTTCTCTTGCTTCTCTTGCTACTTGTAAGCGTCGAACTCTCATATATCGTTCTCGAATAATTGAGACACTTCATTCTCCTCGGCTTGAACAAGTTGACATTCCACTACCGGGCATCTACAAAAAAAATAAGCATGAATTAGCTCTCCAAATTGAAATAACTTGTAATATGAAAAAGTTAGTAAACTAATTTGTATTACTCTATAGTAAGTGTTCCTTGTTTCCTCTCCAACAAGCACGGCAAATCCTTGTGAAGCCATAGCTGTTTCTCTGCATATTGCCTAAAACACACCAATTTATATTAGAATGTTAATGCTGATAACAAAAGCATAACTCAAGTCCACTTATTGCCACTCTACTGCTACTTGGGTCATCTCTTACAGAGTTGGATGCTCTCCCTCTTGATCTTCCTCTGCTTGATGTGGAGGCTCTACCTCTGCCTCTGCCTTTGCTTGATGTGGATTCTCTACCTCCACCTCTGCTTGATGTGGAGGCTCTGCCTCTACCTCTGCTTGTGCCCTAAAATATTAGGTTACTATTAGGTTACTGCTTAACAACTTAATAATGAAACTTAACAATGGAACTTAACTTACCTCCTCCACTGGTGCAGTTGATGAAACTCCCCTAAGTGGACATTTTCGCTTATTTTGACCTTCCTTGAAACACAACTGACATGAAATGGATGTTCCATGTCTCGAGTACCTTGATGGTTGGCTATTATCCTCATTCATTTCTCTTCTCCTCACCTTCTTTGGTGTCCCTTGCATCTTTTTGGCATGTGGTGGCAAACAATGGGGGCCATCCACATTGGGCCAAGTATCCTTCCCGGTCAATGGTTCAATAAAATTTGCATAAGTCTTTAGGTAAGCATCTCTCTTAAAGTAATCACTTACATACATGGTTACATGGTATACCGGTTAGATCCCACCGCCGACAAGAACAACTATGACAGCCAATGTTTACAACATGAATCTTGCACATATATTGAACTTCAAATTTCAAGTTCCCACTTGGTGTAACAATACAAAACCTGCTTTCCTCTTTGTTAATCTCTAATTTTTTCCTTATATTCGGACAGATATCATCAGTCCACTTCATAATCATCACTCTCTTCATATACATCCTTTGCATTAGCGAATGTCGTATCTCCTCAAGCATATCAACAATTGGTTTGCTTCTTGCATTTTATATGTAACCATTGAATGTCTCTGATATATTGTTGGTCACATTATCTGACTTGCAATTTGTACTAATGTATGCTTGACAGAATTTTATTAGCCCAATGGAGATGAAAGCTTGGTGGGCCTAAGGTGAATCTGCTGCCATCTCTTCTAACACTCTATTTAGCTCAAATTCTTCCGAAGATCTCACTGCCTTCTAGAACAATGATTTGTAGTAGTGGCCATTGAACCTCTTCTTCCAATTTGCGTATAGATGTCTTGTATAATTTTTGTGCTCGACAAATGGTACTCGTTCCAACAGGGCATGTTCAAGTCCCTACAATAAACAAATGTAACATGAACCCCAAGAAAGAGTATTTCAAAAATGATTATTTAATTGAAAAATTGATTACCTTTTGTTGGTTGCTCACAATTGTCATACCATATCCTTTAGTAATTTGGAGGTCATCAGAAAACAATCCCAAGAACCACTTCCAAGCATCGTAATTTTCACCTTCAACCACTGCCCAAGCTATAGGAAACATTTGGTTGTTTCCATCTACACCAATGGCTGATAGCAACTGTCCACCTAGAAAGGTTTTCAAGAAACATCCATCAAACCCGATAATTGGATGACAACCTTGGAGAAAACCATTTTTAAGTGCATCAAACCCAATATATATTCTTTTAAATATAGGGGGTGCACCGGTATACTCCCTTTCACAAACAATTTGGAACAGACTTGTTGGGTTCTTCCTTTTAGGTTCTGATACATATGGACCCAAAAGTGCATAGTGGTCCTCCACCGAACCTCAAAGCTTTTCTAGGGCAGCCGACCTCACTCTATACCATTTTGCCTTAGGCAATGTTATAAAAAAATTTGATTGAAAATCTTGTGACATAAGCTTGACATCCCAATTTGAATTACTTCTAAAAGTTTCCAAATAGTAATTTGATAGCCATTCCATAGTTGCTTGTCTATTTGACATACTTCTAGAACATTTGTGTACCTTCTCATAAGACTTGATGATGAACGTGGCTTTATGTTGGTTCCAACTACCATAAATCCTCCACGGACAACTTCCCAAACACTTTGCTTCTATTCTTTCCTTACAACATCTCACCCATCTTATATTTACACCATTGGACAATGCGTATGACTGCACAGCTTGCTTAAATTGCTTCATAGACTCATACTTCATTCCAATTTCAAATCTAATATCTTCCATCTTACACTTTGGATTATAAATCTTGCCATGTTGATTTTTCCTTCTTGAATCTACAACCTCTGTTTCACTGTTCGCTGTAAGCACTTCATCATCACTTGCATCATATTCACTATGCAATGATTCATTATCATCTACTCTTTGACTTGGAGGTATGCTACCACTTGTAATCTGAACTGGTACTTCCATTATTTCACTTGGATGAGTCAAGTCAGCTTCACACTGGACTAGCACAGGTATTGCATCATTCAAGTTACCACTGTCAAATGATAAAGATGCTATTGGGTCATATAAGTTGGGAGGATATTTCTTACGTAGTATATCTTCATTCTTCATGGTTCTTGCCTCTATGTATTCATCATCAGTGAAATCCTCAAATTCACTTGACATTAATTCATCATCAGCTTCTCCAATAGGTAAATTTGCATCATATGATGAAGTAGAATTGTCACCATCACTTTGCCCAACTGGTTCTATTGCAAGTTGTCCTCCTTCAAGTGATGTGGCTTGTTCAAGTGGTTCCATCGCAGTTTCTTCTCCCTGAAGTGATGTGGGTTGTAGTACCTCTGAAAATTGCAATGACTTTCTTTGTTGGAAAGCTTGATAAACATCAGGAGTATCACTTGAACAACTACTACCAGAATAACTATCTGCCTTGGCCTTTCCCTTTTGCTTTGCCTTTGGCATTTGCACAAACTGATATCTTTCCATATCATCTAAGCTACTACTATCTGAATTGCTATTTGTCTTTCCCATATCAGCAGATTCTGGTTTTTTAACAAGGGTGACTGCCTTTGCCTTTCTCTTTCCCATATCTGAGCTACTACTATCTGAAGTAATATGAACCTAAACAAAATGCAGAAACAAGAAACATGAAGTAATATGTGAAGATATATGAAACAACATGCAACTATCTGAAACATGAAACATGAAGTAATATATGAAACATAAAACATTCAGGTTTCGAACCAATGAAACATGAAACAAAATGCAATAGAAGAGGAACAAATGTGAAAAAGGAAACAATCCTAGCATTTAATATGTCCTAATTACAAATTTAACAAACCATCCAAAACCCTAACTTTGATATCAAACCCCTAAAACACTGAATCCAATAAGGAATTAAGCAAAATACTAAGAAATTACTGGTTTGGAAGAAGAGGAAGTATCTCGTTTTGGAGGAAGAACTGTCTTACGACGACGAGTAGAACGCCGCAACGACTGGTTGTCGCGCACCACCATTCTGGAACGAATAGTCGTCGGAGACGTGGGCAATGTCTGCAACGATCACTCGTCGGACAACTTCGTTGGAGACGTCAGGTAAAATATCAAATCATCTCGCTAGTTGAAGTCGCCCTCGACGCGGCTTCACTGTGGGGCAGCAGTCGAGTAAGAGTGGGGCAACAATCGAGTTTTTTTATTTTTTAAGTGGGGCAACATGGTGACGTGGTAGTTTTTTTTTAATTTTTTTTTTAAAAAAATTATGTTTAATTATGTGTAAAAAAATATTATTTTATTCCACATGGGCATGCCACGTCATGCAGTTAACGGGCATGCCATGTAATTTGGTATTATTTCGGATTTGGTCACAAATGAAAAAATGTCGAAAGTTCAGGATGTTAAAGTTAAAACTGAAGATGGTTTTTAAAACCGTCGCTTCAGGTGTGTGCGTTATAAGAATTCTTTGTCATTAACTCTACCAGGTATTCTATACCAATCATCATCTGCAAGATGTTGCAAGAAAAGAGAAAAAGTAGAAGACTGGACAAAAGAACTCTACCAGGTCTTAGCTATAGGAACCTGTTGTATAAGTCTGCTATTCGGCAAGACCGTTGATATTGATTTATTCCAGTGTTAATAAAAGAACATCTTTTCCTTTGTAATGTGAACAAAGTTGTGAAAAGTTCTTTAAAAGGCAATAGTTGCCGCATGAACCATTCTGATGAATTACATGCGACTGGACCAATTTCAATTGGTTTAATGGTTTTTGAAGTTAATGATAAATATTTTTTGTACAAACGCACAAAGAGATAAAATTAACCTCACCTACCTCTGGCTTTTATGAATCACAGTCAAAACTTGAGAAGTGTGTCTCAAGGTGATTTTGATCAAGTCTCTATTCACCAGACTTGGCGAAAAGCTCGGTGAGTTGATTAGAGTTGGCCAACATAGGTGTATGCAGGTCGATAACAACCAATTCATGTAATTATTACTTATCATCACTCTTCTAGTAGACTGCCTGAATGATGATATCTAGCCATAGGGTATGACTTAGATTCAAGCAATCCGCGATCTCTTAATGGTCAAATGTGTTGACACCATGCGGTGGCATTATGCAAATCCAAACTGGACTCAAACCATGTATGAACTTTGGTTGACCGACACAAAAAAATAACTCCTATAGGGTGCAGGTGGATCTTTAGGAAAGATCTGAGCAGCTGACAAAGTGTGGAGCTATAAGACCAGACTGGCTGTGAATGAGATCTAACCCAAACAATTGGTTGACTGCAATAAAACATTCTCACCAGTTCCAGCCCTCAAGTCCATCAAGATATTGCTAGCCATCAGGGCGTACTATGAATACAAGGTCTGGCTAGTGGGTGTAGACTACGTTCTTCCGTTATGAAGAAGTTTATATGACATAGCTAGAGGATTTCATATCTTCGGATGAACAGAGTAAGGTATGTGAGCTGCAGATCAGTATCGAAGAGTTAAAACATATGTTTTGATGAATTAGCCAAAAGGTTTCTAATTTTATCAAAAATATGGATGAACCTTGTGTAGATAAGGTGTTTAGTGGGGAGTATAGTCATATTGTATGACATACTTATGGGAAAAGCGTTCTCATGTTGAAGTTATTTCCCATACTGATTCTCTAAGATACATCAAAGAAAGGTCATCTATATAATTATCACGCCCCAAATACAGGGTCACGTGACCGGCTAGGGTATACGTGCCTATACCCTGCAGCCTAACTCATACACATGCCAACATCATAAGAATAAACAAATAGCGGAAAGAAATCAACAAGTTTTTATTTCATCTAGAATCAAAACAGAGTTCATCATAAACTAGTTTTAACAATCGAATAAAAAAGAAGAAGAAATAATACACCAAGTTCAACAGACCAAATACAATAAAATCTGAATGAAATGACATAAATGCCCTCAAGGGCTACAACTCAAAAAGACCCTATCTAGGACACATTACAAAAGGACTCGACTACGACCCTATCTAGGTGTAATATCCTAGATATTTAATTTTATTCTTCCTCTTATGTTTGTGTTTGTCAACCTAGCGGACTAGTTCGAGGTCAAGCCGAGTTGACTCATGGTCCGGTGCAAGCTTGCGAGCTCGGGTAAGTAGGATATGAAATTTATGAATTTAGCCTTGAGTAGTTAAAATTATTTAATTTGATGTTGTCTGTGCATAATTGTTTAATTATGTTTATGTGGTTGTGTTCTTAATTAATTGCTTATGATTAGAATAACTTTAATTAAGTCTAGTTGGGTTAGCGGGTTTGGATTTGGCTTTAGATGGATGCGGGTCTGATAAAGAGTTAGGAGGGTTAGGGTTGAGGAGAGAGTATAAAACCCCCTCCCCTTGGCTTGTGGCTCCCTATTTGGAGCCACACAAGATTTTGTGAGGAGGAGTCGAGCCGCCTGAGACAGCCGCCCTCTCCTTCTCCTTCTCCTTCCACTCCTTCTTCCTCACCTCTAGAGTCGAGCCGAGAGGAGCTAGCCGAAGCCAGCCCCTCTCCCTTCCTCTCTCCCTTTCTCCTCAAGCCGATGGCTTGAGGTGGGCCGGCGCCCCCCCTCCCTCCCCCCGCACCTCTGTTCCCCTTCTTGAGTTGAGCCGGCTCTTTTTAAAGCTGGATTCGAGGGCCATCGTCCATGATCGCTTCTAATATTCATTCCAAATTAAGGTGAGTGGTTTACCCTCTCTCTTCGGGTTTTTATTCGAATTCTTGAAGTCATTCTTGGCGGCTTGGTGTTTATGTTTCGTTCTTGAATTGTTGTTTGAGTTTTTGCCGTGTTTTCTTGGAGTTTGTGCCTAAGGAGACCCTAATCTCTCCCCTATAGGGATCAGCAGCTCTAGGGTAAACCTAGGGGTGCTCGGCCAAGGGGGAAACCGAGGCCGCCCTCAAGGTGTTCGATGAAAAGCCCGAATGAGCCTTCTTGTTTCCTTGACATGAAAACCTTGATCTTTTCACCTAATTTGAGTTCTTGATATGTGGATTGCATGCTTAGGATTAAATCTGTGATTTTTGGGTAGAAATTATGATTAGGATCAAGATCTTGTAATTTAGGCCATGGGGATTCTTGAGAAGCCGGAATTGTATGCTGAGATGATGAATCTTGAGTATAGCATGGTAGATTCTTTTTAATCTTGATTGAAAAACATGAATTCTGTGAAATAAATCTTGAGATTTGTATTTTGTCCTAATGATAATATAGGAGTTAATTTCTGATAATTTTTGGATTTAATTTCATAGTATGCTGAAAATTGTTTGTTGCTGAAATTGTATGATGTGATGATGAATCTGTGATAATTTTAGATTATTTGCTGTGGTATGTGTATTTCTCTGAACATAGTCGTGTAACCTATTGTTTCGACCAGAAAACATAGTTTGGAAACATAGGACATACTTTGGAGACTTGATTCGGGTTAGATACATCAGTACTGGGCACAACAGTAAGCTAAAACAAAACCCTAAATAAAACCCTAATATAGTTGATTTAAATTTTAATTTCATAATTAAAATTGTGAAAAAGGTTAGCATAATCTGTTATGAACCATTGAATCAAGTTATTGCACGAAATAAAACCACACTGGGTTCGTGACATTACGGGTCTAGGAGTTGAGATCGGGTTTTGGAGTGTTGAGACACTTTCCAATAGGATCACCCTTAAGACACTATAGGAGAGTCATGACTTAGGTCATGGTGCACCATATCTTTATGAATGACGAAGAGGCTCGTAGAGGAGCCGGATTGTGAGCTAAGCCCGGGAGGTTGGATGGTTAATTCCCAACCTGCAGAACAAGTTCGGAGGGCCTTTCCCAATTGTTCTGGTTTAGCCTCGTGGGATAATTTCGGAGGGCCTACCCAATTATCCCCGAGGTGGTGTTATGGAATAAGTTTGGAGGGACTTTTTTGATTATTCCTATGATATCTTTTAGGAGTAAGTTCGGAGGGCATTTCCCGATTACTCCTATGATGTCTTAAAGGGGCAAGTTCGGATGGGTGAATCCCGTTTGTCCCTACGCGTCTCGTCGAGCAAGTTCGGAGGGCCTTTCCTGATTGCTCCCGAGTTTCTTATACTAGGATAAGTTCAGAGGGCCTTCCCGATTATCCTAGTATGTGTTGTTGCCTTCGGGCATGGTAGGCTTCGGCCGATGTACTCCAGTCTTGGAGGGTTACATGCCTTGAGGCATGAGTGGCCAGTTGGCCGATTAGCTAGTCATTACATTCGTGACCTTACCTCTTGTAGAGATAGATGTTATTCTTGCTTATCTCTGTGTTGTTTATTTGTACGGGTTGGTAGAACCGCTCACCGAGTTCTTTGAACTCACCCATTGTCATTTGATTTCTATTTTGCAAAGCCTGATCGGTGAGGTGGGTTGGAGCACTTGGCGCGGCTGGAGGGTAGAGGAGCCACATGATCTCAAAGCAGTCCTAGTTAGGGTCATAGTCGAGTCTTTTCGTAGTAGTCATGCACATTTGTTGATTTGATTTGGAGTTGTAGCCCTTGAGGGCATTTATGTCATTTCATTCTGACTTTATTATATCTAATCTTTTAAAATGTTGAACTTAATTTGTATTTTCCGCACTCTACGTTTCTGGTAAACTACTTGTAATAAACTCTGGTTTGGTTTTGTTTTCTTTTGAAATGAAACATGTTATTTCTTTCTGCTATCGTTTTATTGTTGAGTTGGCAAGTGCATGGTTTAGGCTGTGGGTATAGGCCCCTGTTGAGTTTGAGGCGTGACACTAGGACTGCTCTGAGATCATGTGGCTACTCTACCCTCCAGCTGCGTCAAGTGCTCTAGCCCACCTCATTGGTCAGGCTCTGCAAAACAAAACAATGACAACGGGTGAGTCAATGAACTCAGTGAGCGGTTCTACCAACCCTCACAAAAACAAACATCACAGATAAGATGCATAATGTAAAACTCCTGACTCAAGAAGGAAAAGGTCACAAGGGAGTGACCTGCTAACAGGCCATCCGGCCACTACCTGCCCAAAGGCAGACAACACCTTAACTGTGAAGAACAACAGGCCTAAGCCTACTATGCTCCAAGGCAAAACACATACTAGGATAATCGGGAAGGCCCTCCGAACTTATCCTAGTATACATAAACTCGGGAGCAATCGGGAAAGACCCTCCGAACATGCTCGACGAGACGCGTAAGGACAATCGAGATTCGCCCATCCGAACTTGCCCCTTTAAGATATCATAGGAGTAATCGGGTCGGCCCTCCGAGCTTACTCCAATAAGATATCACGGGAATAATCGGGAAAGACCCTACGAACTTATTGTTTAAAACCACGTCGGGGATAATCGGGTAGGCTCTCCGAACTTATCCCACGAGGCCAAACCAGAACAATCGGGAAGGGCCCTATGAACTTTTTCTGCAGGTTGGGGGTTAGCCATCCAACCTCCCAAGCATAGCCCGCAATCCGACTCCTCAATGAGCCTCTCCGCCATTCATAAAATATGGCGCACCATGACCTAAGTCAAATCTTTCCTACGATGTCTTAGGGGTGTTCCTATGGGAAAGTGTCACAACACTCCAATGCTCGACCCCAACTCCTAAACCCGTAATGTCCCAAAGTCGTGTGGTTTTATTTCATGCATAAACTTCTCATGTTGGTTCATAATAGATTATGCTGACCCATTTGCCCAACTTTAATTATGCTATTAAAATTTAGTTCACCACAATTAGGATTTTATTTTAGGGTTTTATTTTAGCTTATTGTTCTGCCCGAAACCAATGTATCTAATCTGAATCTTATCTCCAGAGTGTGTCCTATGTTTCCAAACTATGTTTATTTGGTCGAAACGATAGGTTAAATGACTATGTTCAGATAAATACACACATCACAGCAAGTAATTTCAAAATAGCACAGATTCATCATTTCATCATGCAATTTCAGCAACATCAAATTTTCAGCATAGCATAAAAATAAATCCAAAATTCCCAGAAATTAAACCCTTAATTATCATTTAAACAGAATATAAATCTTTAAATAAATTTCTCAATTTCCATGCTTAACAACAAAGATACAAGCACTAACAACATTATGAACAAGAACAAGCATTATGATCAAGAACAAGCATCATGATCAAGAACCCCTATTTCAAGAACCCTCATGACATCAACATCAAGATTCAATTTTTATTAAACATGATTTTATCTAAAGTCACTGATTACATACAAGGCATGCTTGAAAATATAGGAACTTGATTTCATAAGCAATATAAAACACGGATCTCAAGAACACCGGAAACTTCCACTTAAGCATTTCACCGAACACCTTGAGAGCACCCATGATTCACCCTTGGCTTAGCACCCCTACAGTAAACCTGGGGCTGCCGAGCCACAAAGGGAGAGTCTTGGCCCTCCTCCCACGTTTCGATACAAGAAATCGGCACTCAAAATCCACGATTTGTCGAGAAAACACAAGAATAAAGAACAAGCCCAAATTGGCTCAAAAACCAAGAAAGAACCCGAAAAATGAGAGATAAAACTACTCACCTAGATCGGAAAGATGATTAGAGGAGAACCCCGGACAACGGCCGTCGAATCGGCTTTAAGAAACTCGGCTCGATTCAAAGAAAGGAGAGGGTGGGGGGTAGCGGGGGCTCACTCCAAGCCGCTGGCTTGGAGAGAGGGAGAGAGGAAGAGAGAGGGGCTGGCTTGGATGTCTTGGCTCCTCTCGGCTTGGCTCCAAAGGAAAGGAAGAAGGAGAGGAAGAAGAGGGAGAGGGCGACTGGCTCAGGTGGCGGCTGGCTTGGCGGCTCCAAGAACGAAAGGGGAGGGGCAGCTGGCGGCTGGCTCCTCTTCTCAAAATCTTGTGTGGCTCCAAATAGGGAGCCACAATCCAAGGGGAGGGGGGTTTATACTCCCTCCTCAACCCTAATCCCTCTAAACCCTTTATCCAACCCACATCCACCTCAAGTCGAACCCGAACCCACTAACTTAATTACTTAATTAATCCTACTATCCACATAACCACCCAATACATGCACACACATCATGCATACACAACATAAAATTAATATAAAATTAACATAAAATTAAATAAATTAATCTACACAAACAAAATCACATAACGCGTATTCTTACTTACCCGAGTTCGCAAACGCGCACCGGACCATGAGTCGACTCGTCTCGACCTCGGACTAGCCCGCTAGGCTAGCAAACACAAACCATAAGAGGAAAAAAATAATTAAAATATGTAGGATATTAAAATCCTCCCTCCTTAAAGAAAATTCATCCTCGAATTTTAGAAAAAGAAAATTAAGGACTAACCAAATCATCAAACAATGAAGGATAACGCTCCCTTATATCATGCTCCACCTCCCATGTGGCCTCTTGGCCGGAATGGTGCTCCCATTTGACCTTAACCAAGGGGATCTCCTTGGACCTCAACTTTCTGATCTGACAGTCTAGCACCTTAATTGGCCGTTCCTCATAGGAGACTGATGCATCCACCCCCACTGCGGTAGGCTCAATCACATGGGACTCATCCTGAATATACTACTTCAGCATAGACACATGGAACACAGGATGTACTGGGTCCATATTAGGAGGTAAGGCCATCTCATAGGTCATAGCTCCCCTGCGCCCGAGAATAGGAAATGACCCAATGAACCTAGGGCTTAGCTTTCCTTTCTTACCAAATCTCACCACCCCTTTCATAGGGGATACCTTGAGGAACACAATGTCCCCCTTAACAAACTCTACCTCCCTGGCCTTTCCATCAGTATACATCTTCTGGAGAATCTGAGCTGCTAACAGTCTCACCCTGATTAGCTTCACCTTTTCCACTACCTCCTCCACCAGGTCAAGTCCCATCATGAGAGAATCCCCTGCCTCAGACCAACCTACAGGCGACCCGCATCTCCGCCCATACAATGCCTCAAATGGGGTCATCCCGATGCTGCAGTGATAACTATTATTATAGGCAAACTCAATCAGAGGTAAGTGCCTCTCCCAACTAACCTCCAAATCCAGGACACATGCTCTCAGCATATCATCCAGTGTCAGAATAGTCCGCTCCGACTTACCATCTGTCAGAGGGTGAAATGCGGTAGTGAACCGAACCTGAGTCCCCAATGACTCCTGCAAAGACTGCTAGAATCGAGCTATGAACTGAGTACCCCGATTTGAGATGATCATAACAGGAACACCATGATATGCGACGATCCGATCCAAGAACAACCTCGCATACTACTCAGCTGAAAAGGTCATCCTGACTGGTATAAAAGGCGAAGTCTTGGTTAGGTGATCCACCACTTCCCAAATAAAATCATTGCCCTTCCCAGACTTTGCCAACCTCATCCCAAAATCCAGGGTTATCTTCTCCCGGTTCCGCTCTGGTACTTCTAGGTTCTGGAGCAACCTTGCTAGCTTCAAATTCTTAGCCTTCACTTGCTAACACACCAGGCACTTAGACACAAACTTGGCCACTTCCCTTTTCATGCCTTTCCACCAATAATTCTGCCTTAGGTCCCGGTACATCTTCGTGGCTCCCGAATGCATAGTGTATGTGGACCGATGAGCCATCTCTAGCACCTGCCTACGAACCTCGGCCATATCTGGCACCACTATCCGGTTCTTAAACCTCAGAACGTCCTCCGAGTCAACACTGAACTCATTGTCTGCATCTACCCTCCTAGTCAGATCCTTAGTGAGTGCGCAGAAAGCATCCTCTTCTGGCGCTGCCCGCAGCATGTCGACCAACGTGGACTGCACCCTCAAGTGAGCCACCAACACACAAAAATCTAATACTGACAAGACTGCCCCGTCATCCAAACATAGGGCCAAATCCTGAGCCAATGACCTCCTCCAAACTGCTCATAGACTTCCTGCTTAAAGCATCGGCTACCACGTTAGCCTTCCCTAGATGGTACATGATCGTGCAGTCATAATCCTTCAATAGCTAAAGCCACCTTCTCTGCCTCAGGTTCAACTCCTACTGGGTGAGCAAATACTGGAGGCTCTTATGATCAGTCGAGCAGTCCTCTCTGAAGAACAACCAAGCTCCCTACATAGCTCATAGCAATCTCCCAGGAAACTGGTGACCTCCATCCGCTGATCTGTCCCTATATACTCTGGTGGCCTGAATGCAACAAAGTCTGCATATGAAGGTGCTCTAGGGGCTCTGACCATAGATGCTACTGGCTGGACCACCTTTGATGTTACGGATACTATCGGTACTGGTTTTCGCCGCTGCCTCAGCTCCTGCTCCCTGCGGAGTGCTTCCATCAGCTCAGCCACACAGGCCTACAACTGAACAACCATGGTATCCTATCCCACATCCTCTTGGGCCTGCGGTGGTCTCCCCCGACCCCGGTCCCTACCTCGGCCTCGTCCATGACGCTCAGTAGAGTTGTTGTTATTACCGCTCCTTGCGGCATCAAAAGCCTCCATCGATCTGGAATCACGAGAAAGAAAATATCAAAATTTAAATAATTTAATTAACCCTAAGTCGTTAAGTAAATAAACCACAAGTCGCGCTGAGGTGCAGACTTAGCCCATTTATCTCATAGCATACCCCTACCGTATACTAACACGCTAGCAATGCCCTATACGGTGACAACTCTAGGTCATAGTCAGACCGAACCACATGATCTGATACCACATTGTCACACCCCAAATACAGGGTCACATGACCAGCCATGGTATACGTGCCTATACCCCGCAGCCAAACTCATGCACATGCCAACATCACAAGAATAAAAAAATAGCGAAAAGAAATCAACAAGTTTTTATTTCATCTAGAATCAAAATAAAGTTCATCATAAATCAATTTTAACAAACGAATAAAAAAAATACGGAAATAATACACCAAGTCCAACAGACCAAATACAATAAAATCTGAATGAAATGATATAAATGCCCTTAAGAGCTACAACTAAAAAAGACCAACAAAAGTGCTTGACACTCTACCAAAGGACTCGACTATGACCCTATCTAGGACTACTATGAGATCATGCAGCTCCTCTACCCTCCAGCTGCGTCAAGTGCTCCAGCCCACCTCATCAGTTAGGCTCTGCAAAACAAAACAACGACAACGGGTGAGTTCAAAGAACTCAGCTAGCGGTTCTACCAACCCTCACAAAAACAAACATCAAAGATAAGATGCATAAGGTAAAACTCCTTACTCAAGCAGGAAAATGTCACAAGGGAGTGACCTACTAACAGTCCATCTGGCCACTACTTTCCCAAAGGTAGCCAACACCCTAACGGTAAAGAACAACAGGCCTAAGCCTACCATTCCCTAAGGCACAACACATACTGGGATAATTGGGAAGGCCCTCCGAACTTATCCTAGCATACAGAAACTCAGGAGCAATCGGGAAAGGCCCTCCGAACTTGCTCCACGAGACGCAGCGACAATCGGGATTCGCTCATCTGAACTTACCCTTTAAGATATCATAGGAGTAATCGGGTAGGCCCTCCGAGATTACTCCTAAAATATATCACAGGAATAATCGGGAAAGACCCTCCAAACTTATCCCATGAGGCCAAACCAGAACAATCGGGAAAGGCCCGCCGAACTTGTTCTACAGGTTCGGGATTAGCCATCAAACCTCCCAGGCATAGCCCGCAATCCGGCTCCTCAACGAGCCTCTCCGCCATCCATAAAATATGACGCACCATGACCTAAGTCAAATCTTTCCTACGGTTTCTTAGGGGTGTTCCTATGGGAAAGTATCTCAACACTCCAATGCCCAACCCCAACTCCTAGACCCGCAATTTCATAAACTCGTGTGGTTTTATTTCATGCATAAACTTCTCATGTTAGTTCATAACATATTATGCTGACTCCTTTAACCAATTTTAATTATGCAATTAAAATTTAGTTCACCACAATTAGGGTTTTATTTTAGGGTTTTGTTTTAGCTTACCGTTTTGGCCAAAACTGATGTATTTAATTCGAATCTGATCTCGAGAATGTCTCCTATGTTTCCAAACTATGGTTTCTGGTCGAAACGATTGATTACATGACTATGTTCAGATAAATATAGACATCACAGCATGTAATTTTAAAACAGCATAGATTCATAAATATAGACAACATGATTTTATCTAAAGTCATTTATTACAATCAAGGCATGCTTGAACATATAGAAACTTGATTTCATAAGAAATATAAAACATGAATCTCAAGAACACCGAAAACTTCCACTTAAGCATTTCACCGAACACCTTGAGAGCACCCTTGATCCACCCTTGGCCGAGCACCCCTAGAGTAAACCTAGGGTTGCCGAGCCACAAAAGGAGAGTCTTGGTCCTCCTCCCACGATTAGGCACAAGAAATCGGCACTCAAAATCCACGATTTGTCGAGAAAACACAAGAATCATGAACAAGCCCAAATCGGCACAAAACCAAGAAAGAACCCGAAAAAGAAGAGGTAAAACCACTCACCTAGATTGGAAAGATGATTATAGGAGAACCCCGCACAACGACCCTTGAATCATCTTCAAGAAACTCGGCTCAATTCAAATAAAGGAGGAGGAGGGGGGGGCGGGGGCTCACTCCAAGCCACTGGCTTGGAGAGAGGGAGAAAGGAAGAGAGAGGGGCTGGCTTGGCTGGCTTGGCTCCAAAGGAAAGGAAGAAGGAGAGGAAGAAGAGGGAGAGGGCGGCTGGCTTAGGAGGAGGCTGGCTTGGAGGCTCCAAGCAGGAAAGGGGAGGCTCCAACTTTTTCATCATATGATGCATCTTTATTCATGAAGACTGTGATAAATCCCATGAACCCGGGCAAATGATTCCGAGGCCATGATGAGATCATCCCAATGAGACTTGGAATATAGATACCCTATTCTAAATGTTCCTAGTTGTAGGATCACCAATTAGGGGATCGGTGATTCCAGATAGACTAGTGTACTTGATATATGCCCTATACGATAAGCGGTAGCCGGTCTCACAATTACCTATGAGCTGTCATTAATGTACAAGTGCAGGTGCTCATTAGGGAATGAGTTCACTGAATGGACCTACACGAGGAACACAAACTGGAATCCTTAAATGAGTGTCAATAGGATGTTCCTCGGGTGATAGTAGGTGCAAGCAGTCCTTGGACCCGAGGTCGTCATGGTTACCTTGTGAGTGACGATCCATTGCTTTGGTTCTACCCCTATGTGGCCCTAAGCGTCATGTGCCGGGTATTATTGGGCATGGGCAAGCATTCATAGAGGTAGGTGAGCAACCAACATGGAATCAGTTACTCCTAGTGAGAGGAGATAATATCCTATGTGTCCCTGCAAGTGTCGACTCAGGAATCACTCGCCATAGTAGACAAGAAAGTCAGGAAGATGTTTTTGACGTTTCGTTATTGAGCGACATCTTGGCGGGTGGAATACATATGAATCGGTATTAGGGTTTGACACTTCTTTCGTATCCGGACATTGTAATCGAGGGATTTAGTTGCACGGTAACTAATCACCGAAGGGTGTTTGGTCCCTATAGATTGAACCTCACACTATCTGGGTAGTCATGATACATTGCTAAACATCAATCTTGACTTGTGAGTGGAGTCTCTCACGACCACACTAAAGGGGTTTGGTCGAGGCTCGTAAGATTCGAATAGAAGTCCTTCTATCAGATCCAACTCTCTGCTTTGCACAACTCACTATTGGCTTAGTACGGGGCCCAATGGGTTAGACTCAATAGGCTAACCTCGTAACGAATGCGGCATTATATGTCTACTATCTTGGATATGCTGCAACTTGATCACGGATCTCGTTTATAGACACAATAGGAAAGGTATTTCCTATAAGAATGAATGTGCGATGAAGGAGTTCCTCGATAACCCTAATTTGTAGGGCATCCCTAGATTGTAGGGATTGGCACATAATAATATTTTACGTGGTTGATTGAATTTAATTATGAATTAAATATTTAATTAACCACTTGACGGGGATTATATTTTAAATCAAATATACATGAAGAGAAAATTAGTTTCTAAGCACGTGCCTAACTAATTAATTAGGAGTTAATTTATTTGGATAAATCCTAATTAATAGGATTTTTATTGATGGACATAAATCATAAAATTAATAGATATTTGATTTATGAGGATAAATCATAATTCTATTAATTAATAGGAAATCAAATTATTTAGATAAAACTCTTTCCTATTATTTAGGGGATTGGTTTATTTAAATAATTATCATTCTTGTTAATAGGCTCTTAATTTATGGAGATAAATTAAAGTTTATATTTAATTAGATTTAATTAATTTCGAATTAATTATGAAGCCGTTAAATATAAATTATTTTTTGGAGGCAAATCACGAAATTTTGAATTCCGGGGAGCGTTTTTTAGGGGGGAGGGGGGGTCTAATCTTGTAACCGCCCATGCCGCCTATAAATTGGTAGCCTAACGAGGTATTCTTTCATCTACCTACTCGTTTCGTGGTTTTCTCATCTCCTCTTCCTCTCCTTTTGGAGCCCGGTTCTTGGTTGAAGGGCTGGCCTAGCTTTTGAGGTTTCGGGGTTTGAGAAAGTTTCTCCGTTGAGCCACTATGAGTCCGGTTGTTCGCTGCCCCTTCGTTACGAGGTGCATGGTGTGGACTTTCATTGGACGACGTGCATGTGTGTGTCTTGAAACGGGAATGGGAGCACCCATTCCAACCTCAGTATACCTTCTCCTTATACTTGTAGATTGAATTCCTTAAAAAATACTAAAGTTGACCGTTGTTTTCTGGATGGTTTGAATTTTTTAAATTGCTATTTCCACTGTGTTTCTTATTCCCATCCCAACACCTTAAACTAGAAAAGGTTTGACCCAAGTCAACAAATCGACTTGGACACTTCATTTTAAGTCCAAACTTTACAAATATGTTTAGGTATAGGTATGACATGTTTTCATGAATTTAGAAGAAAAAATTAATATAAATATGGATAAATTGACAAAGGGATCTTTTCTTGATAACCTCTTTTGAACAAAGTTGATCTAAGTCAACAACTTGACTTAGGAGTCTCATTTTCAATCCATATTTGAGGAACATGTTTAGATTTACTCATGCTAGGTGTCCATATGTTTAAGTTTCATGATAAATAGCTTATTTTAGAGTGAAACTATGCTAGGTTGATATCTTGACTTAAGCACATAATTTTCATCATAAAATTGATATATACTCTTTACATGACCATTATGTGGAATCATAAAAATTTGAATAAAAACAGAACACGTTTTGAAAAATGATTGAAAATTACGAAAATGACATTAAAATTTCAACATTTTCAGTTATTTCTAGAAAAATGTTGAAAAAATCCTTTTTAACTAATTATTGAAACTACATCTTCATTGAAAAACCTAGTTTCTTTAGTAAAAATTTTAGAAATTTTCATTAAAAATCTGATTTATAGTAGAATTTTGAAGTTGGAATTCAGAAATACAAAGTACCATCGTCTTGAATTAAATATCATTCTTTCCGATACTTTAATTTTTCGTCGAAAACTTCAAATGAAATTTTGTGTATACTATTCCATTTCTAGTATCGTTCTCACTATTCATTGAGTGAAATCATTTCTGAATATGATTTTGATAACTTGAGCGATAACTTGAAAATGAGTTTTTGGTTGGAATCAAAATAGGTTTAAAAATAGACTTAGAAAATTCATTTTGATTTCAAACATGACACATGCATCTCAAATAATCATTCAGCGATGTCTGAAAAGTTTGAATAAAAAATGATAACTTTTGAAAATATACATGAAATTTACAAAAATGCCATTGGATTTTCAGGAATTTAATGAATTTATATAAAACTTATTTTTGACTGATTCTTGAATCTATAGATTCCTTGAAAAATCTAGTTTGTTGTCACGCCCCAACTCAGGGTCGCGTGACCGGCCAGGGCATATATCGTTACCTTGAAACCTACCACATACACTGAACAATAAAATGCTGAAAATACACGCCACAAGAAACCACACAGGTAAAAGAACAATGGCGCAAGAATTTATTTAATTCAAATAGTTTTGAACGATCTAAAAAGAGTTGATGGAAAACAAACCACCTTTTAAGAACGACTCGAGTTAAAAATCAAATACATGTTTCAAGATAACATCACTCAGTGTATGAAAACAAACCTAGTCATCACGACTACGACTACTAGACGTTGCTACAAGATTTACGTCAATGCTTACCTTCCAACTGCACCATGTCTCCAAGCCATACCTCAATGGTCGGGCTCTACAAAACAAAAAAATAAACTGTGAGTCCACAAGGAACTTAGTGAGCAGTTCTTTCAAACCTCCACATAAATCCCCAATATAATAACATGTACATAAGTCAGCAATTTATAATGTGTAGGGATCTAAACTAGTCATGACACGTTAACCGGCCCATAGGCCAACCTGTGTAAATAATATATTCGGCCATAGCGGCCCTTCCAGGTTAGGCATCACTCAGCCACAAGAGCCTGCTCAAGAATAAGTGGTTGGGCTCTACTTGGCCTTCACCACAAAATAGTAATTGGCCGCACAGCCCATAAAACACACAAAGAAAGTCAGAGGCAATTACCGGGCCTATCGACTAGGATGGTCAACTAGTCTCAGGAACCCACCGGGTTAGGGATAGCTAGTCCCACCCAACTCGGGTCTACCGTCAGGGTGACCCACTAACAGAATCTCAAGACCCTCCGCCACTCGGGTCTTACACCTAGCGGGCCCGCTGGTTCAATCTCAAGACCCTAATCACCCGCCGAGTCAAGCATTAGTCGTTCCGACCATCCAAGCTTCTCAGCCAACCATCACAATCACGATACACAAGAAGTGCACTCAATAGTTTTCCTTATATGAAACTTCCGAGCATCCACCCGTATCCCCACTCAGGGCTCTACCAACTGCACCCTTGTGCCCACTGACTATTCTCTAGGTGTGATTACAACCTATCCACATTTGTGGTCTTTCCAACAATGTAGTCACTAAAATTTTCCTAAGTGTAAGATACATGTCATAAGCTTGGAAATGCACCCAATAACAATACTGCATAGCATATAATTTATAAATTAATTATTCCATGTCACCTACTATGCATAGCCACATGATTCAAATGATAAGGAATTTAAATCCTGCAATAAACAATAATTTCAGCTAGGAAAGAAATTATCTAACATGGTAAAAGTATAACCAAATTTCAGAATTTAAATAGGGAAGATTTAAGAATGATTACTGCCCTACAATACTACTAAATACACGCACCAACGTCGTAGTCTTCCTTAATTAGTGTCTTACCTAAATGTCATCTTGATTCCACTTGTCAATCTAGACGACCCTCATTTCCTAATGTTTTGAGTATTCCTAAATATGACGGCTAGTTTCTGAAGGCCACCATCCCCTCCATCCTTGCTCAGCCGAACCTTGAGCAAGGCATGCCTTGCTCGGCCGAGCCTTCATGGGTAGGAAAAAGGGGAAATGTTAACCCCAAACCCTAGTATCTGGTTTCCAATCTACCCTAACCAAACCATTGATCAAAACCCTACACCCCTTGTTCGGCCGAGCCATGGACAAGGGTTTTCCCCTTGTTCAGTCGAGCCTAATAGGCTTAGAGGAGGAGTTTCAATCTTCAACTTCAGTAGTTAAACTATAGAATCCACTCGATATAGATTCAAGATTGATCAAAAGGGGTTTACATCCGTTGAGGGAATTGGGGAAAATTTTGGCATGACCTTTTCCCTTTTCCCTTTACTCGGCAGCCCCTAAAACATCAAAAATCTACCGTAGATCCGACGTAATAACAATTAAAACAACGATACAAAGATCAAGATACCACGAATCGACAAAATCTCACGAGAAAATCAACACCTAGAAGTCCTAGGGGTTTGGCCACCCGCCTCCCCCTAAAAACAAAGGGAAACAACCACTGACCTTGATCTAAGGAAAAAAATGGACGAGCGACGACGATCTCTATTTTTTCGATGGCGGCACGAATCCGACGCCGACCTCAAGGCTCTCCCTCTCCTCTTGGGCTGCATGCAGCTCCAATACTTGAGCCGCACGGCTGCTAGGGGGATGAGGGGTTAATTCCCTCATTTTCCTTTGACCAAATTGCCCCTCTCACTTAATTAGCCCCTACTCGACTCAATTCGAGCCCGATTTGAACCCCAACTCGATCCACGAACACGATTCCAGATCTGACTCTACTAAATCATCTCATGATCATGAAGGAAAAAAATACTTAGCAAAAGTTTCATAAAACTTAAATTATACCTTCTACTCACGGCGATTTCGCGACTTGACCTGACTAGCTCCCGATCCGGTGCGCTGCACCGAAATAAATTCTATAAATTCGAAATAAATTCGAAATAAATTATACCTTCTATTATGATGCATTTGTACAGTTAAAGTTTCAAATAATTTCATCAAGAATATAATTTTCTAAGGGTCCGTTCGTTTCGCATAATTTTAAGGTACAACACTGGACATGTCACACCCCAACTAAGGGTCGTGTGACCAGCCAGGTCCTACGTACTACCCTGTAGCTTACTACCTACACTGACCATCAAGAAAACCAAAACACATTGGATAAATGAAACCACAATGCAATTTTATTTAAATTTTCAAACTTCACAAATATATTTTTCAAATAAAAGAAGAAAAGCTAACATCGTCACAAACTGGAACATCTCAAGTTCAAAGTTTATTACAAGTTTTTAAAAAACCAATAACTGTCAGTGTAGGAAAATCGACAACACAACAACTGGAGTATGACTAAAGGGCGCCGCTACGAGATTCGGCACCATCGCCTGCCCTCCAACTGCACCATGACGACAAGCCTCAAATCACTGATCATGCTCTGCAAAACAAAAAGAAACAACTGTGAGTCCACTTGGGACTCAGTGAGTGGTTCTTCCGAACCTCCACATAATCCTCAATTAGACATGCATAAACATATAAGGCAACATAGTATATAGACAGGCAGGTAAGTTACTTTTGATATGACTACCGACTCCATGGGTCATTCTGTATAGACCATATATGAGAGAAACTTGCCATAACAGCCTAATTAAGCCACTTGGCATCCGGCCCTTAGGGCTTACTTAAGGTCGAGAAATTTTGAATATACTCGGCCCTACCATACCAGGTAGAATCACACTGGCCCTACCATACCAGGTAGAATCACACTGGTCACTCAGGCCACTCCATATCAAAATGAAGTCATGAAATCCCGGGCCATCGACTAGGATGGTCTACTAGTCTCCGGACACCGTTTGGGGTAGGGATAGCTAGTCCCACCCAATTGGGCTCTGACACCTAGCGGGCCCGCTGGTGCATCTCAAGACCCAATCATTGGCCGAGTCAAGCATTGGTCATTTCCGACCGCCCATGCTTCTCAGCAGACCATTGCAAGCACATCACAAAATCAAAATGTCCTAGAGTTTCCTTATATACACTTTGGGCAGTTGCCCATAATCGGCCTTAATCCGGCCTGCAGGGTCAACAATTCAATGTTACCTTCTCGAAAACGTGTACACCTAATAATTCTAGGTTTCCAATTATGAATAGAAGAAGTCCTAGAAGTTGTGTCACTTCCTAGTTAAGTTTCCATATCCAATATGTACCCTGCAATGTCCTACATGTTATCTAGCGTCATACACTACCTTGGGCGAAGAATTTTGTGAACCGGACTTGGAACTTCACCCATTAACATTTCCGGACAGTATATATATATATATAAGAAATGTAAATATAATTCAGCAACAACTACCATGTATAACTACGAGATTCAACAATAAATATTTATATACTGCATTTAGAATTAAATTCAATATGAAACAGCTTATCTAGTAGGGTAGGATAGAAATTAATTCAACAAGGCATGTACTATTAAGCATGGTAAAAATATCACATCATTTCAAAAATTTAAGGAGGAATGATCTAAGGATGGTCGCTATACTATCATTCCTATAATCACATGCATCAATAAATAACTTTCTATAGTTAGAGTCTTTCCTATGTGTCATCATGTCTCTATTGTTTGAGTACTCTAACTATGGAATTTACCATCTAAAGTTTACCCTCTCCCTCCCCCTAGGCTCGGCCGAGCCTTGAGCAAGGTGAACCTTGCTCGGCTGTGCCTCTTAGGGTAGAGAGGGAAGTAGAGGATTAGCCCCAACCCTAATTCATTGTCTCCACTATATCCTAGTTACACATTGACCCATTTACCCCTCCCCCTATACTCGGCCGAGCCTTGATCATGGAACCTTGAGGTTGCTCGTCCGAACCTATAGGACTTAGGGAATATGAGTTCCATCAACACTTGCAAACAACAACTATGAACACATTTCATGAAATTAAGATCATCCGAGGGCTCTACTTCCGTCAAGGGAATTGGGAAAAATTTTGGCATGACCTTTCCCCTTTTCCCTTGGTTCGGCAGCCCTATTACTCAAAGAATCGACGAGAAACCACAATGATCCGACAATAGTCAATGAAAAATAGCAAATAAACAATCCCGATACCAAGGACCGATAGAAACTCGCGAGAAAATGAAGCGTAGCAATTCTAGGGGTTTGGCTACCTGCCTCCCACAATCCACCGAATTCAACCACTCACCTTTGCTTGAGGAAGATGAAGGATTGGACGTTGACGACCTCAAATCTTCCGGTGGCGACGCGAATCCTGAATCAAAAGAGCCTTTAGGAGTTCCAGCCACCTCCTCTGCCTGAGGTTCAGCTCCTTTTGGGTAAGCAAGTACTAAAGGCTCTTGTGATCCATATAGATCTCGCAAGTCTCCCCATACAAGTAGCGTCGCTAGAGCATCAGTGCAAAAACCACTGCTGCCAGCTCTCGGTCGTGCGTCGGATAGTTCCTTTCATGAACTTTTAGCTGGCGGGACGCATAGGTTATGACTCTGCCAAACTGCATTAGAATGCAGCCCAAGCCAACCCGAGAGGCATCACAGTAAACTACAAACCCTCCTGAGCCGAAAGGTACATCCAACACGGGTGAAGATGTCAAACATTCCTTGAGCTTTTGAAAGCTCACCTCACACTTGTCGTCCCAAATGAACCTGACCTTTTTTTGAGTCAACCAAGTCAAAGGGGCTGCAATTCTGGAGAAGTTCTCCACGAACTTCCGATAGTACCCGACCAAACCAAGAAAACTATGGATTTCAGTCACGCTAGTTGGCCGCCTCCAGTTCTGCACCACTTCCACCTTTGCAGGATCTACCCTTATCCCTTCCTTGGACACTACATGGCCCAGGAACCCTACACTTTCCAACCAGAATTCACACTTAGAAAATTTTACAAACAATCGGTGCTCTCTGAGGGTTTTCAGGACCATTCTCAAGTGCTTGGAGTGCTCCTCTTCACTCTTGGAGTATACCAGGATGTTATCAATGAAGACAATCACAAAGCTGTCCAGGTACTCCTTAAATACCATGTTCATTAGGTCCATGAAGGCAGCAGGTGCATTGGTTAGACCAAAGGACATCACTAGGAACTCGTAGTGGCCATAGCGAGTCCTAAAGGCCGTCTTAGGAACATCACAGTCCCAAATTCTCAGCTGATGGTATCCGGACCTTAAGTCTATCTTCGAAAACCATTCTGCCCCCATGCAGCTGGTCAAACAAATCATCTATCCTCGGCAGTGGATAACGATTCTTGATTGTCACTTTGTTCAGCTGCCTATAGTCGATGCACATGCGCATCGACCAATCCTTCTTCTTTACGAAGAGTACCGGGGCACCCCAGGGTGACACACTCGGCCGGATGAAACCCAGGTCTAGCATTTCTTGCAATTGTACTTTTAACTCCCTGAGTCTGACTAGTGCTATCCTATAAGGTGGAATGGAAATCGGCATCACCCCGGGCTGCAGATCAACTTCCCTTCTGGGCGGCAATCTCGGTAATTCCTCGGGAAACACATCGGGGAATTCACAGACCACCGAGGTTCCACTGACATTTCTTGCCTCACCCCTTTCCTCCTCGGCCACAAATACAAAGGCCAGGAAGGACTGGCAGCTGCCCTGAAGCAGCTTACGAGCCTTTAGTGCTGAGATGACCCCAATTGGCTTGCTCCCTCCCTCTCCATGGAAGGTGAACTGCGGCAGCCCAGGCTTGCTGAACATAACTGCCTTAGCCCTACAATCCAGCATCGCAAAGTGCTCTGCCAACCAATCCTTGCTAAGAATGACATCGAGTTCAAGTGTGGGTAGGAGTGTCAAATCTGCACTCAGTACATCGCCGCAGATGAGCACTTTGCAGCCTTGGTAAATTGAAGTGGCTAGGATTGCATCGCCCGTAGGCGTTGATACTATCAATGACCTGTCAAGCAAGGAAGGTGCCATCGGCTACTCAGTAGCAAATTTGGTAGATACAAACTAGTGCGTGGCACCCGGATCAAACAAAATATATGCAGTAGATGAACATACTAAAATAGTACTTGCTACCACTGGCTTGGACGCCTCTGCCCCAAGATGATTGATAGCATATACCCTAGTAGGCGATCTCCCTTAATGATTAGTCTGCGGCCCCTTATTCTGCATCTGCCCTCTCTGATCCACTGACCCCACAGACATAGGTGCCTTTCCTTTAGATTGCTCAGGCTTCTGGCCAATTCCCTCGGGACAATCCTTCTTGAAGTGCCCGACTCGGCCGCACCTATAGCTAGCGTTCGTGTGGCCAAGGCATGACCCCCAATGCCTCCGACTGTAGCTGCCACACTGCGGTTCCTCTAATCTCTGATAACCACCTCCTGACACTTCCGGCTTCACTGATCTAGACCCTGGGCCCCCATGGCTCCGATTGCCATTTTGTCCTCTCATTCTTTCCAAATGGCACCAAGGATTCTTTCCGAAGGGTTTCATCCACTACACGAGCCAGAGTGGAATCCTCAGTGTAGTGGATGAGACTGCTGATCTGTGGCCTTAGACCTGCCACAAACCTCTTGACCTTGGCGGTTTCAGATGCCACTAGGGTCGAATGATATTTGGAAAGACGATTGAACTCCATCTCATATTCTGATACCGCCATGTCTCCAGACTGGCGCAGCATCTCAAAGTCACGGGCGCGCTTCTCACGAACACTCATTGGTAAGTACTGCTCCTCCACAGCCGCCCTGAATTTCTCCCACGAAGGAGGTGGTGCGCCTATTGCCCTGTAGGCCCTCCAAGTGTGCAGCCAGACTTTTGCCAGTACCCTCATCTGAAGTCTGACCATACGAGCCGCTGCCTCCGATGAGGACCCCAGCTCCATGCATAACTCGTAGCAATCCCACAAAAACTCAGTCACTTCCACCTGTCGGTCAGTTCCGATGAACTCTAGTTCTTTCAGCGTGACGAAGTTGGCATAGGTTGGGGCTCCTGGAGTCCTTACCACATGTTCTACAGTCTCGACCACCTACGGTACCATTGGGATTAAGGGGCACTGGCTGTGGCGGTGGCTGCTGGGGCAGCTACTGCATCTGCTGGGGATGCTGCTACATCTGCTGTCTCAGTTCTTGCTCCTTGAGGAGCACCTCAGTTAGCTAAGTTACTTGAGCCTGCAATTGAGCAACTGCTGACTCTTGCCCCTGACCCTCAGACTGCTCCCTATCTCTGCCCCGGGCCCGGCCTCGATCCCGGCGTCGACGCTTTGTCGAGTTACTGCCGCTGTCGCTCAGTGCAGCACAGGAGCCTCCCATGCATTATCACAGAAAAGAAAAATCGCCTGTCACAAAATAAATTCTTAACAAAAGCTTTTAAAAATTTACTAACTGCATGATGCGCTGAGTGCAGTCGTGATCGCCCGATCTCGTAGCATGACTATACCTTATGTCGACACACTAGCATATGTCTCATACGGTACCCAACACTTAGTCTTAGTCAAGACCTAACCTTAGGCTCTGATACCAACTTTGTCACACCCCAACTGAGGGTGTGTGACCAGCCAGGGTCTACATACTACCCTATAGCCTACTACCTAAAGGACGCCGCTACATGATTTGGCACCACCGCCTACCCTCCAACTGCACCATGATGACAAGCCTCAAATCACTGATCATGCTCTGCAAAACAAAAAGAAACAACTGTGAGTCCACTTGGGACTTAGTGAGTGGTTATTCCGAACCTCCACATAATCCTCAATTAGACATGCATAAACATATAAGGCAACATAGTATATAGACAGGGAGGTAAGTTACTTTTGGTATGACTACCGACTCAATGGGTCGTTCTGTATAAACCATATATGAGAGAAACCTGCCATAACGGCCTAATTAAGCCACTTGGCATCCGGCCCTTAGTGCTTACTTATGGTCTATAAATTCCGAATACACCCGGTCCTACCATACCATGTTGAATCACACTGGCCGCTCGGGCCACACCATATCAAGATGAAGTCAAGAAATCCCAGGCTATCAACTAGGATGGTCTACTAGTCTCTGGACACCATCTGGGGTAGCGATAGCTAGTCCCACCCAACTGGGGTCTAACACCTAGCGGGCCCGCTGGTGCATCTCAAGATCCAATCACTGGCTGAGTCAAGCATTGGTCATTTCCGATTGCCCATGCTTCTCGGCAGACCATCGCAAGCACATCACACAATCAAAATGTCCTAGAGTTTCCTTATATACACTTCTGGTAGTTGCTCGTAACCAGCCTTAATCCGGCCTACAGGGTCAACAATTTAATGTTACCCTTCGAAAAATGTGTACACCTAATAATTCTAGGTTTCCAATTATGAATACAAGAAGCCTTAGAAGTTATGTCACTTCCTAGTTAAGTTTCCATATCTAATATGTACCCTGCAATGTCCTACATGTTATCTAGCGTCATACGCTACCTTGGGTGAAGAATTTTGTGAACCGGACTTGGAACTTCACCCATTAACATTTTCGGACAGCATATATATATAAAAGAAATGTAAATATAATTCAGCAACAACTACCATATATAACTACGAGATTCAATAATAAATATTTATACATTGCATTTAGAATTAAATTCAATGTGAAACCGCTTATCTAGCAGGGTAGGAGAGCAATGAATTCAACAAGGCATGTACTATTAAGCAAGGTAAAAATATCACATCATTTCAAAAATTTAAGGAGGAATGATCTAAGGATGGTCGCTATACTATCATTCCTATAATCACATGCATCAATAAATAGCTTTCTATAGAGTCTTTCCTATGTGTCATCATGTCTCTATTGTTTGAGTACTCTAACTATGGAATTTACCATCTAAAGCTCACCCTCTCCCTCCCCTATTACTCAAAGAATCGATGAGAAATCACGACGATCCGACAATAGTCAATGAAAAACAGCGAATAAACAATCTCAATACCAAGAACGACGGAAACTCGCGAGAAAATGAAGCCAAGCAATTCTAGGGGTTCGGCTACCCGCCTCCCCCAATCCACCAAATTCAATCACTCACCTTTGCTTGAGGAAGATGTAGGATTGGACGTTGACGACCTCGGATCTTCCGACGACGACGCGAATCCCGGATCGACCAAGATCTCTCCTCCTTGCTCCTTCTCCCCCTCTCCCTATGCGCTGCCTTGTGCGGCTCCTAGAAGTGTCGCACAGCAGCTATGATGAGGGATTTTATTTCCTCATCTAACATGCCTTAATTGCCCATACAACTTCATACTGACTCAGTCCGAGTTCGACTTGGGTTCCGACTCTATCCGTAACACGAGTCGATCTAACTCGATTAAGGTATAAATGCATAAAAGGAAAGAGTCATTTAACCAATTTAATTTCATACATCATTAGTCGAGTCATACCTTCTACTCGAGGCGATTCTGAGGCTCGACTCGACTAACTCGGGTCCGGCGCGCTACACCAAAATAGATTTTTATATTAGGAAATTTTTCGGGTCTTACAGGACAACACCTGTTGTCCCATGTTCGTTTGCTAAGATATATCATTGACCGGACAAGAGTAATGTCTTGGTACAGTACACGAGGCTCATTTTCTTGTTACTCCAATTTGGAGTAACAAGAGCTTGTTACTTTGGTACAAGGTTAAAAATGACAACAATAGTCTTTTTCATATATATTTTCAATATATGTAAAAAAATTTTAAGAATGTTCGATTTTCCCTAAATGAGTATATTTACATTTAAAGAGAGTATATTTGGATTTAAAAAAAGTATATTTAGATAGAAAATAAGTATATTTATATACTCAAAGGAATATATTCGGATCAAAAAAAGTATATATAGATAGAAAAGGGGTATATCTATATATTTAAAGAGAATATATTTGGATCAAAAGAAAATATATTTAGATATAAAAAAAAATATTTGATAGAAATTGAGTATATTTTGGTAGAAATAGTTATATATGTGTTTAGAGAGAATATTTAGATTAAAAGAGAGTATATTTGGACTTAAAAAGAGTATATTTTGATAAAAATTGAGTATATATCAATATTTAGAGAGAGTATATTTGGATTAAAAGATAATTTATTTTGATAGCATTGATATATATATATAGTATATTTGGATTAAAATTATTCTTTAGTCAAATAAAACACTATGATTATATATACTTACTATGTAATCAGGTATACTCACTATATTAGCAGGTATACTCGGTATGTGAGGCGTTGTGGCCGCGTTGTTGATGACGCTAGGGCCTTCATGTCACAACATATTAGTTAATTAATCTACTTGTGATATTATTGTAATAAAACATATTAATTGGATTTATAATCATTATGCTAATTAAGATGAATATTTAATAATAATAATAATATATGATATTGTCTAATATGCTTTATACGATAAAATGAACAAGAAATAGTGCAAAGGATATTTTTGTCAAATTGTCTTGTCATGTGTTGTGATAATACAAAACGAACACAATATAGTATTAAAATTGATGTCTAGTACCGTTTGAAACAAACATGGGATTATTTCTTATGTTTTTCTGTACAACCTTATATTGTACTGACTAGTCTTGTTCTGTACTAGACAGTTTGCGAAACGAACGTACCCTAAGAATTTAAAAGTTTGATTTTTGTAAACTTGAAGTATACTTTGGCCTAAGTTAACAAAGTGACTTAAAAAAAAAAAATTAATCCCAAACTTCACAGATATACTTAGATTCACTCATGTTACATGTCAAGGTGCCTAAGTTAGAGAAAACATGAGTAGATAGCAAAATTTGATACTTACCATTTTCATGTTTTCAAGCCTTTTTCGAATAAATCGTGCTTAGTTGAAATTTTGATCAAATGACATTAGCTTCACTTCGAACTTGATATATATGCTTTACATGACCATACATTGTTGGCCTAAGGTTTTCAACTTAGATTTTTATCATGACCCATCCTAGGGTCACGTGACCGGCCAGGGTATACGTACCTATACCCCGCAGTCTATCCCGTGCACATGCCAACTCAGAATAAAACATAGAGGAAATATGAGACAAGTTTTATTATAACTAAGAAACAAAATCGGTTTTCATTTTAAGAAATAAAGTTCAGCAAGCCAATAGAGTGCGGAAATAACTAATGAAAAGTTTATCAATTTTTCTTAAGAAACGTAATCTGAAATCAAACATATGAATGTCCAGAATGACTACAACTCCAAAAATGCTAAAATACCAAGTGCATGATCAAATACTAACAAGAGTCGACTACGACCCCTAATTAGGACTGCTATGAGATCAATGTAGCTCCTCTGCCCTCCAACCGCACCAAGTGCTCTAGCCACCCTCATTGGTCAGGCCTTGCAAAAATAAAAAGAAAACAATGGTGAGTCCATAGGAATGTAGTGAGCGGTTCTACCAACCCCCACCACAAAAACCAACCACATAGTAATATACATATATAGATGTTGGGATGGGAATAAGAAACACAGCAGAAATAGAAATTTAAAATATTTGAAATATCCCAAAATAATGATCTACTTTAATAATAATTAACGATTTCAATCTACGAGAGAAGGGGAAAGGTATACCTTATACCGTGGTTGGATATGGCTGATCCTATCCCCATCTTGAGATGCACACATGCACGTCCTCCAGTGATAGTCCACAGCAAGCATCTCGCAACCATAGGGGCAGCGGACACCGGGGCTCGTTGTGGGTCAATGGAGAAGCTTTCTCAATGCCGAAATCCACCTAGGCAAGGTCGACCCTTCCATCAATAACCGAGCACCAAAAAGGGAGGAAGAGGGGATGAGAAAACAACGGGATGAGAGGGTAGACAAAAGAATACCTCATTGTCCTTCTTGGATTCCTCCAAGAAGATGAAGTAGGCGGCACACCAAAGTAGATGACACCTTCAATTTAGTTTCACCAACCCCCTCCATGGGGTCCTCGGCCACTATTTATAGAGGTAGACCCGGCCCCCCAAAAAACTCTCTCCCCGGAATTCAAAATTCCGGGGTTTGCCTCCAAATATAATTCATATTTTAATGCCTTCATAATTAATTCAAAATTAATTAAGTCCAATAAAATATAAACTTTAATTTATCTCCATAAATTAAGAGCCTACAAATAAGAATGATAATTATCTAAACAAACCAATTCCCTAAAACGTAGGAAAATGGTTTATCTAGATAATTCAATTTCGTATTTATTAATAGAATTATGATTTATCCTCATAAATCATATATCTATTAATTTTATGATTTATCTCCATAAATTATATTCTTATTTATTAGAATTTATCCAAATAAATTAATTTCTAACTAATTGATTAGATTCATGGTTGAAAACTAATTTTCCCACCATGTATATTGATTCAAAATCAATTTATATTTAATTCATAATTAAATATATTCCCAATCATGTAGTTAATTAAATATTTAATTCATAATTAAATTTAATCAAATACATGAAATATTATAATGAGTCAATCCCTACGATTTAGGGATGCCCTATAAATTAGGGTTACCGAGGAACTCCTTCCTCGTGTATTCGTTCCTATAGGAAACAACTTTTCTATCATGTTTGTAAACGAGATCCGTATTCGAGTTGCAGCATATCCATGCTAGTAGACATAAAGGGTTGCATTTAGACGTTATCACAGAAGGTCCGTTACGAGGTTAGCCTGTTGTGTGTGACCCATTGGGCCCCACACTAAGCCAACAGTGAGTTGTGCATAATGGAGAGTCGGATCTGATAGAACGACTTCTATTCAAATCTTATGAGCCTCCACTAAACCCCTTTAGTGTGGTCATAAGGGACTCCACTCACAAGTCAAGATTGATGTCTAGCAACGTATCATGACTACCCGAATAGTGTGAGATTCAATCTACAGGGATCGAACGTCCTTCGTTAATTAGTTATCGTGCAACTAAATCCCTCGATTACAATGTCCCGTAGTCAGCTAGGGTACGGAAGAAGTGTCAAACCCTAATACCGATTCATATATATTCCACCCGCCAAGATGTCGTCTCAATAATTGTCACTTCCCAACTCAGGGTCACATGAACGGCTTCAAGAACTCCAAGAAATCCAGAAAGAAGGAGGGTGAAACCACTCACCTTGTTCTAGGAGGAAGAGTATGAGAAACTCTAAATTGGCGGCCTCCGAATTTGGCCTCAAAGGGGGCAGCTCGGCTCAACAAGGGGCGGCGGCTCCAAGGTTCAAGGGGGTGCCGACTACACCAAAGCCGTCGGCTTGGCTCCATGGAGAGGGGAAGAGAGAGAAAGTAAGAGAGGGGAGGGAGAGAGGCTCGGCGGCTGGCTTGGGGGCGGCGGCTCCGAGGAAGTGGTAGAGGGGCGGATCGACTTGGCTGGGCGTCTCCTCTCTCTACACGGCTTGTGCGGCTCCAATAGGGAGCCGCAAGCCCTAGGGGGGATTTTATAATCCCTTCCCCTCCTCTTCAATCCTAACCTTCATTAACCCGCATCCGTCTCAACCCGTATCCAAACCCGTTAACCTCTCAACCCTCTAATCCAACTAAGCTTAATTAATCCTATTCTAATCCCATCACAAATTACAAGCAACAACTACATGCACATCCACACATCACATAATTAAACAATCGTGCATTAAACTTAAATAAATTCATCCAATCAAGGAAAGAAACTACAAAATCAAATTCCTACTCACTCGAGCTCGCAAGCTCGCACCTCGAACTAGCTCGCTAGGCTGCCAATCACAATTAATGACAAAAATAATTATCAATATCTAGGATATTACAATAATGAAACGTCAAAAGTATCTTCCTGACTTTCATTTCTACTCTGGCCAGAGATTCCTGAGTCGACACTTGCAGGGACACATATCACATTATCTCCTGTTACTAGGAGTAACTAATTCCATGTTGGTTGCTCACCTACCTCCATGAAGGCTTCCCCATGCCCAGTAATATCGACACATGACACAGAGGGCCACATAAGGATAGAACCAAAGCAATGGGTCATCACTCACAAAGTAACCATGACAACCTCAGGTCCAAGGACTGCTTGCACCTACTATCACCCGAGGAAGATCCTATTGACACTCATGTAAGGATTTCATTTTGTGTTCCTCGTGTAGGTCCATTTAGTGAACTCATTCACTTATGAGCACCTGCACTTGTACATTAATGATGACTCATAGGTAACTGTGAGATCAGCTATCCCCTATCGTATAGGGCATATATCAAGTGCACCAGTCTATTCGAAATCATCAATCCCCTAATCGGTGATCCTATGACTAGGAACAGTTAGAACAGGGGCATCTGGATTTCAAGTCCCACTGGCATGATCTCATCCCTTAGAATCATTTGCCTGAATTCTTCGGGTTCATCATTATCTTTATAAATAAAGATGCAGTATATGATGAAAAGTTACCTCATTAAGTTGATTACCCTTGAATAGTCCCCAAACACATCGACATGTGATTGGCTCAAGGGCACTATTCCTTTCAATCTCCCACTTGCACTTTAGCAAATCATCCCGGTATATGTATTCCAAATTTCAGTGGTAATCGAATTTGTTGTTGTGGTAATCAGTATAATCTACATTAATGTCTTTCAGTCATCACCTCTTTTCAACGACGAGGTGACACCGCCTTTTAAGAAAAGCAATGATCTTCACGGGATCTTAGATCATTAATTTTGAGCAACAGTCCTAGTATTGTCATACAATACCGGTGCTGAACTGGCATCCTCAAGAATAGCTCCCAATGAATGATAAACTCATTTATCCGATGCTATCTTAAGCGGTAGAGTAAGTAGCAAAGCACAAAACCTTAGTCACCTTATCGGTAACAGTACGCAGCTAGGAACACTTTCCTACTTACTGCACCACCATTAAAGGTATCCTTATACCATCATATGGTTTCATCGTCATATAGAGCACCTCTCATCCTTCTCAAGTGCTTGAGAGAGTTCTCCGTTTGCTCTTCAATGTTTTTCCAGGGTTTTACCCAAAAACTGCTAGATACCTCTAAGGTATAAGCAATATCAAGCCAAGTGCAAAGTATCTAATGATGGATCCCACTGCTGAAGCATAATGGATTGCTCTCACCCTTTGTCTTTCCTCAGATGTCTAAGGAGACATCATCTTGAAGAGACTAATGCTATGACTCATAGGCAAGTAACCTCTCTTTTACTGCCTTCTATGCTAAACCTCCTTAGCACTGTATCAATATACATGGGCTGGGGCAATCCTGGCATCCTTTCAGATATATTCCCCATAAATCTTAATACCGAGTATATAGGAGGCCTTTACCAAATGTACTATGGAGAATCAATATGGGGTAATAACTGGAGTATGGGAACTTGTTTTTCCCACAAGTAAGTCATACAATATGACTACACTCTCACTAAACACCTTGTCTATACAAGGTTCAACCACATTTTTGATAAAATCAAAACTCTTTTGACTATCTCATCAAAATGGATGTTTCAACTCTTCGATGCTAGTTGTAGTCCATAAATGGACCTATGCTGCTTGCATATCTTACTCGGTCCAACCTAGGATACGAACTCCTCTGGCTATGTCATATAGACTTCTTCATAATGGAAGAACGTATTCTAGACACCCACTAGCCAGATCTCGTATTCATAGTACGCACTGATGGCTAGAAATATCTTGATGGACTTGAGCGCTGGAACTGGTGAGAATATCTTATTACAGACAAACTATTATCTGGTTTAGATCTTATTCACAGCCAGTCTGATCTTATAGGTCCACATCTTGCCAGCTGCTCAGATCTTTCCTAAATATCCACCTGCACCCTATAGGAGTTATTCTTTTTGAGCCGATCAACCAAAGTCCATACTTGGTTTGAGTCGAGTTTAGATTTGCATAATGCCAATGCATGGTGTCAACACATTTGACCATTAAGAGATTGTGGATTGCTTGAGTCTAGGTCATACCCTATGGCTAGATATCACTCAGGCAGTCTACGCAGTCTCCTAGAAGAGTGATGGAAGTAATAATTGCATAGATTGGTTTAACCTGTGAACTTTCCCCTAGTTGTTGTGATTTTATTCGTGGTTACTGAACTTCACCAAGTTCAACATATCTTCCACTCTCACTTCCCTCGAGAAACCCCTTTTTCTCAGAAAATGGTGACAAAACTCCTTTTGTTCAGTTGGGAGAACTTGATACCCAAAATACTTTTAAGGGTATGCCTCAACATTTGCACCTGGTCAAGTTTGTCATACCTAGGCAACCCCAAATCATGAGAGGTCTCAAACTCGATTTCTTGCCATTTCAGATCTTATATGGTGTATCAAAGACATATGAAGTTACGGCCGCTACAATAGCTTATTCCCTGAACAGAGATTGGAAGCTAAGTATGGATTATATCATATCCAATAGGGTTTGATTCCTCCTTTCAGACACACCATTGTGTCAGGAATGGTCCATACAGAGACAATCTTATTATCTTTCGAGATAATTCACAAACCTAGTGGATAAGTATTCTTTGCCTTGATCCAATTGAAGGCCTATAATACCTTTTCCAATATATTTCTTTAACTTCACCTTCATACTCCTTAAACGATTTAAAGGTATCAGGCTTGTGCCCAAACAGGTGGACATACCCGTGCCTAATCATATCGTAGGAGTATTCTTTATGGCTTGAGTTGTTATCGGCCTACATACATATATGTTGGCTAACTCTATTCAACTCAACGAGCCTTTCGCTAGGTTTGGTGAACAGAGACTCGATCAGAATATTCTTGAGACACACTTCTCAAGTTCTGACTGTGATTCATAATCGCCCAAAGCCATAAAAGCCAAAAGTAGGTGAGGTTAATTTTATCTCTTTGTGTGTTCGTACAAAAAATATTTATCATAAACTTCAAAACCATTAAACCAATTGAGACGTGTCTAGTCACATACAACTCATCAGAATGGTTCATGAGACAACTATTGCCTTTTAAACAACTTTTCACAACCTTGTTCAGGAAACAAAGGAAAAATGACGTTCTTTTATCAACACTGGAGCAAATCAATTATACAATTCAATGGTCTTTTCCAAATAGCAGACTTATACAATAGGTTCCTAGAGCTAAGGCTGTAACTATTGCGCCTATCGCCTTCCCAAAGGTCGTAGTTGCCTTTTGTCAAGTCTTCTACTTTTCTTCTTCTCCTGCAACATCTTGCAGATGATGATTGATATCAAATATTCGGTATCGCATACCATAAAGTAGAGTTTAATGATGAAGTATTTTCGATAACGTACGTACCTGAAGCGGCGGTTTCAAAAACCATCTTCAGTTTTAACTCTGCAAAATACTCCTTGCAATTACACTTCCAATGGCCATCTTTACCACAATGGTAGCAGGTGATATTTCTCATGGGTTTCACAATTCTATTTTTCACTTTGTTCTTAACAGAGTATAACTTTGCCTCAGAGACATCTCCCACTAACAAGACTGTGTCATTATCCTTCACAAGGTGGGACTCAACAGTCTTCAGCATATTAAAGATCTCAGGAAGCGAGACGTCCTGCTTGTTTATGTGGAAGTTATCAACAAACTGTGAAAATGAATCCGGGAGGGATTGGAGCACTAAGTCCTCACTTAGTTCCCTGTCCATTGAGAACCCCAGCCTCTCTAACTCCTCAATCAAATTGATTAGTTTGAGGATATGAGTCTCAACAAGAGTGTTATCCTCCATTTTGGCATGGAAGAGTTGTTTAGATAGCTTGTACCTAGCCGTCCTCATATGCTCACCATACAACAACTTGAGGTGATCGAGGATAGCTTCGGTATCCAAATGTTCATGCTGCTTTTGCAACTCATCATACATGGATGCCAGCATTATGCATTGAACAGTGGTGCTATCTTTACTCCAAATTTCGCATCCAATCGTTGTAATTTGGTCCAGTTAATTTATTTTCATTGATGAAACAATCTAATGACGGTAAAGGTGACAGGATATGCTATAAAGAAATAAAGACATGAATGGGCAGATATTCTACATGCATGTTTATTGAGTTCTTTTAATTAAACATGTCTCTCCCTAATTTTTGCGGTTCCATAATACCCTCCGGTTTGGAAGTGGGAAGCCCTCGTGTCTATGTGCCTTATGAGGTGCAACGTGTCTATTAGCACAAAAGCCCTTGTGTGTGCACAACAAACCCATTCTGACAATAGACACAGTTGTCCCTCTTAACGATGGAAGGCGTGACTGATATTCTTAATATCTTAGCCATTCGGACTCAATATTATTGGAGGGTTTCTTCATGCAATTATAATTTATCCAATCAATCAACAATTGAAGCAAGAACAATAAATAAAAGCATAAAGTAAATAAGGATGATTATGGATGTTCTAAGTGTGGCACTCAACCCACCGGGTGAACCAAGGCCATCATCCTAGGGTTTTAAGGAAGCTCCATCTCGCCAAGGCGCTGCCCAAAACCACCTTGTAGGTTGCCGGTTCCATCAGTGCCTTCCCGGGGTTCAAGCCGTCATCAACATGACGCTGAACACCTCCTCTCCGCTGGCGCACCAAAACGGGGCAGCAAGCGTGCTCGTCGCAAATCTACCCCTAAGCTTCTAATTTTACAAAACTAAAACAAGAAGAACCCAAAAAACCCTTGGGGATAGGTTTAAGGAGAGGGAGAAGTGAATTACAATTAGAATTTTCAAGAGGAAGGCAGGGGTACGCAAGCCCTATTTAAAAATTGCAAAGCTGAAATTTTATAAATTTACAAGCAATCATCACAATCACGTTTTACACACAGTCACATAAACAAAGGGCTCATCCATAATCATCCTTTCATGCATCACATCAAATATGAAAAAGAAAGGAAAAAATAGAATCTGAAATAGAGCATATCCGATCATGTTTCCACCCAAAATAGTTCATACAACACATGCTGAATTTTTTCGGTTCTCGGGGCTGTTCAACCATGAACTCACGGGAATTTTGAGTTTAAATTCTGTCCAAAATCAATATGGGCAGTAGGCTTCCACCTCGATTCATCATATGAGCTGTGGAGCCAAGAGAACGACTCAAAAACTCCCAAAAACCAAAACCGGAGAGCATGACGTTTAGGGAGAAAACGATTTGTAAATGTGATCAAAATGTGAAATAAAAATTCCAAAATTTTGCTAAAGTTGGCTCTGATACCACTGTTGGGATTGGAATAAGAAACGCAGCTAAATAGCAATAGAAAAAATTTGAAACATCCCCGGGATCTACTTTAGCAACAATTAAGGAATTCAATCTACGAGAGAAGGGGAAAGGTATTCCTTATACCGCGGTTGGATATGGTTCATGGTTGAAAACTAATTTTCCCACCATTTATATTTGATTCAAAATCAATTTATATTTAATTTATAATTAAATATATTTTTGGTCAAGTAGTTAATTAAATTTAATCAACTACATGAAATATTATCATGTGCCAATCCCTACAATTTAGGGATGCCCTACAAATTAGGGTTATCGAGGAACTCCTTCCTCGTGCATTCGTTCCTATAGGAAACAACTTTCCTTTCGTGTCTGTAAACGAGATCCGTAATCGAGTTGCAGCATGTCCATTCTAGTAGACATATAGGGCCGCATTCAGACTTTATCTCATAAGGTCCGTTACAAGGTTAGCTTGTTGTGTGTGACCCATTGGGCCCCACACTAAGCCAATAGTGAGTTGTGCATAACGGAGAGTCAGAGCTGATAGAATGACTTCTATTCGAATCTTATGAGCCTCCACTAAACTCCTTTAGTGTGGTCATGAGGGACTCCACTGACAAATCAAGATTGACATCTAGCAACGTGTCATGACTACCCGGATGGTGTAAGGTTCAATCTACAGGGATCGAACACCCTTCGGTGATTAGTTACCATGCAACTAAATCCATCGGTTACAATATCCCGAAGTCGGCTTGGGTACGAAAGAAGTGTCAAACCCTAATACCGATGCATATGTATTCCACCCACCAAGATATCGTCTCTATAAATGAAACATTAGAAACATCTTCCTAACTTTCATTTATAGTATGGCCAGAGATTCCTGAGTCGACACTTACAAGGGCACATAGGACATTATCTCGTCTTACTAGGATTAACCGATCCCATGTTGGTTGCTCACTTACCTCCTTGAATGCTTCCCCATGCCAAGCAATACCCGGCACATGACGCTGAGGGCCACGTAAGGATAGAACCAGAGCAATGGGTCATCACTAATAAGGTAACCATGACAATCTCAGGTCCAAGGACTGCTTGCACCTACTATATATCACCCGAGGAACATCCTATTGACACTCATGTAAGAATTTCATTCTGTGTTCCTCGTGTAGGTCCATTCAGTGAACTCATTCACTAATGAGCACCTGCACTTGTACATTAGTGATGACTCATAGGTAACTGTGAGATCAGCTGCCCCCTATCGTATAGGGCATATATCAAGTGCACTAGTCTATCCGGGATCACCAATCACCTAATAGGTGATCCTGTGACTAGGAACATTTAGAATAGGGGCATCTAGATTCCAAGTCTCACTAGCATGATCTCATCGTAGCCATAGAATCATTTGCCTGAATTCTTGGGGTTCATCATAATCTTTATAAATAAAGATGCACTATATGATGAAAAGTTGCCTCACTAAGTTGATTATCCTTGAATAGTGCCAAAACACATCGACATGTGATTGGCTCAAGGGCACTATTTCTTTCAATACATATGTACACTTGTCTCATACAAGGAGGAAGCAAAACTGGTGGTATTCCTAATTAACAAGCCACTTGGCCATCTCATGCCCAAAGGCACACCTATTCACATAGCAGTGAATATACTAGTGGCCTATCTGCCTACCCATGCCGTAAGGCATACAAGTCACAATATAGGGGATATGAGAATAATCGAGATTTACCCATCCGAACTTATTACATAATCACACCCTTAAAGAAATACGGGAATAATCGAGATTCGCCCATCCGAACTTATTCCATAAAGAAAACGGGAATAATTGGGATTCGCCCATCCGAACTTATTATAGATAGAAATAGGAATAATCGGGATTCGCCCATCTGAACTTATTCCGGAAAGAGACGGGAATAATCGGGATTCGCTCATCCGAACTTATTCCTTTTTAAACACAGGTTGGGATTTACCCATCCAACCTTTCGGGCTCAAGCCCACAAACCGGCTCCTACCCGAGCCTCTTCGCCATTCATGAAAGATATGGCGCCCACAAGACCTATGTCAAGTATCATCCACAGTGTCCTTGGGGTGTTCTTACTGGGAAAATGCCGCTACACACTATGCCCGATCCCGACGCCCTAGACCCGCAATATCATCAGCCCATGAGGTTTTGTTTCATGCAATTAAATTATTTTGTTGGCTCTTTAACAGTTTATTTTGCTCCTTAAATTTTAATTCTACAATTAAAATTAAAATTCCCGAAATTAGGTTTTGTTTTCAGCCTACTGTTTGTGCCCAATTCAGATGTACCCAAGCCGAATCTGATTTCCCAAGTGTGTCCTATGGTTCCAGATGATGTTTTCTGGTTAACATGATAGGTTATATGACTATGTTCAGTAATGAGCACACGTCATAAAAGCAATTTCAAATCTCAGCATCATTAATGACAATCCAGCATGTCTAATTAATTAACACGAAAATCACAGCAACAATTATTCCTAAATATTGTCAAACCAGATTTCAACATCATAAACAACAATTTAAAAATAAATCTATTCACTAAACATAATTAGACATGCATCAAATTCTACATGAATATCAAGATTCATGCTTCATAAAGCAAGAACTATCATGGATTTAAAACATGCCATCAAGATCCATTCTTTTCACATGAAATCATAATTTAATAAGCTGATATTTATGATTTTGAAATTAAACATGCTCTAACATCATATGATTATACCAAGATTTATCATTAAGGGGTCTAAATCTCATTTAACGCAATAAGTTCTCTTAGGCAATTTCACAAACACTTTGAGGGCGTCCCGTCACCCACGTTGGCCGAGCACCCCTATCATAAACCTAGGGCTGCCGCACCGCATTAGGGGGGGGGGGGATCCTCGGGAGTCCTCTTCCACGGCAATACAAGAAAGCGACAAGAAATCCCAATTTCAAACGGTAAGATCAACAAAATTTCTCAAGTTTAAAAGAACGGTTCAAGAACACAAGAAACAAAAAGCGAATCGGAAGGAAGAACCACTCACATGATTAGGAAGAAAGAAAAGAACAATTCACGATCGGCGGCCTCCGCAATCTGGCCACACGCAAGGCGGCGGCGGCTCGGCTCTACAAAGGGGGCGGCGACTCCTAGAGAGGGGGGAGAGGGGCGGCGTCTTGGCGGCTTGCAGCTCCTCTCTCTCTCTTGATGGCTTGTGCAGCGCCAAGAAGGAGCCGCCTAGCCCTAGGGGAGAAGATTTTATAATCCCCTCCAAAAACCTCATCTACACCCTACCCTTTAGCTAACCCCCATTCGCCTCAAACCCGAATCCAAAACCCGCTAACCACAAGCATCAATAATGGCTTGCGAAGAGAGAAACAAAGAATATCACTACAGTATAAACAAAGAGTTTGAGAGTAAGCATTACACAATCTCCAAGATAAGATCATTTTCGAAAAAGGGAATAGATTACCTATTTTTTCTTTTCAACACATATACTATTTTATTTTGTTTAATTTGACATGACATCCCAAAAACAAAAAAATAAAGTTTTTTGAAAAGAAAAAGAAAGTAATTTTTTTGTTTTTTTACGAATTTCTTTGTAATAAGATTTTGATTCCTTCCTTACAAAACAAAAAATTTCTTGTCATATCGACAATTAGATATTGTAGGGGATCTAGACTTAATAAACTCCGTAACCACTGAAAGGTTAAAACGAGTAAATAAGCTGATAAAAATGCATTTCCACGGTTATTCGATATACAAGAATTTTCATTTTTGAATCGAGGGTTTGTAATTCTAATGTAAGACTTAGCCGATCTTATCCATTTTTAGAATTTTTTTATCGAATAAATCATGAATGGATTTGTCAAAGTATTAAAGATTTCATCGAAAACTTACAGCAGCTTGCCAAACAAAGGCTAAGAGAAAAAAGAGGACAGGTATGACAGGCATAACATCTACGATTGGATTGAAAATGGCATAAGCTTCAGGCAATTTGGCAAAGAAAAAACTATTAGAATAAAGGACAGAATTAAGACAGATACAGATTAAGCTAAAGATATTAAGCATAACAAAGATTTCGTTCTCCTCTCTCTCTTGATGGCTTGTGTAGCGCCAAGAAGGAGTCGTCTAGCCCTAGGGGAGAAGATTTTATAATCCCCTCCAAAAACCTCATCTACACCCTACCCCTTTAGCTAATCTGTATTCGCTTCAAACCCGAATCCAAAACCCGCTAACCACAAGCATCAATAATACATGCTCAAACATATGCAACACAAATTTAATTAACAAGTAAAGAAAACACATAACATATATTTGTACTTACCTCTGCTCTCAAGATCGCACCGGACCATGAGTCGACTCAGCTCGACCTCGAATCAGCCCGCTAGACTAGCAAACAAAAAAATGAATAATAGCAATTAGCCATAATATCTCGGATATTACAATACTCCCTCCTTAGGGAAAATTCGTCCTCGAATTTTTAGCAAAGCTTAAGGACTTACAAAACTCTCAAATAGCGAAGGATATCATTCCCTCATATCCTGCTCCACCTCCCGGCCTCTTGCCCGGAATGATGCTCCCACCTGACCTTTACCAGAGGAATCTCCTTGGACCTCAATTTTCTGATCTGACGGTCTAGCACCTCAACTAGCCTCTCCTCGTAAGAGAATGCCGAATCCACCTCCACCGCGGTACACTCAAGGATCCACCTCGTAAGACAATGCCGAATCCACCTCCGCCGAATCCACCTCAATTAGCCTCTCCTTGGACATACTTCTTTAGCATGGATACTTGGAACACTCGATGCAGTCGGTCCATACTAGGAGGTAAAGCCAACTCATATGTGTTGGGTGAAATGGCACACTAGAGGGGGGGGGTGAATAGTGTGTTATCTAAATCTTTCGCCTAATTCCAATTTTAATCGTTTAGGCAAATTGCAGTTTTACAATTAAATGCGGAAGCAAGATAAACTAATTAAACACAAACAAAAGATAACAATGCTGACACATAAATTTATAGTGGTTCGGCCCCAATTCCTACTCCACTACCTAAGAACCCCGCTTGTGATTTCCAAACTAAGTTTACTAGATTAAATTGGTTCCCTTACAAGAGGACTTTAACCTGAACAGACACTCTCAATCTAAGGCACTTCCACACCCAGAAGTCTCTGCCTTCTTACCGAGAGTACTCTTCCACCTCAACCCTAAGGGATACCTCAACTAATCCTAGTAAGCTATGTTTACACAAGTGGCTTTACACCTCCTATACTCAGGTAACCACTTAGATCGAAGACCTGACACTAGGTCTTACACAAACTCAACTTTAAACACATTCAAATAACAATAAAGATTACAATGAAAAGAGCTAAAGAATAAAACCAAGAATCAGTGCTCTTTTCCAAGCCTTCGAGCCTCCAACTGGCCAAGTTCTAGAGCTCGAATTGAAGCCCGAGTTGAGGAAAAGTGTGCGCTTGAAGAAGTTGTCGGCAAAAGAACCGAGTGCTTTTTATCGATCTTTAGAAGGCTCAAACTCTACTTTAAAATGCTTAATTAAATTTGTGGTCTTCAGACTCGTCCAATACGACTTTGGTGCACACGTCGAACTTCGAGAAATTTCCGCGATGAACCCGAACGCGTTGACCAATGTCCTTCCGACTTTGTGATTTCTTCGATATTTCAAATCGAGGACATCGAGCGCTAAATGATATGGATCCTAAAAGATATTGGTTTACACCAATGTCAAAGAGTGCGGCCTCTATGATCTTGGTTTCCGAGGTCATTGATTTACCTTACCTGGATTAGAAAGGGTAGAGCTGGTTTGAGGGTGGAGGAGTGTTTGGATAGATTTATGGCCTGTGGCAGATGGAGAGAGGTTTTCCTGAACGCTGCTGTGCAGCATCTGGTTAGTCCTTCTTCTGACCATGTCCCCTTGCTCATGCAAATCGTTTCTTCTAGATGTGAGGGGAAAGGAGGTGGCAGGAGGTTTCGTTTTGAAAATATGTGGCTAAGGGATGATAGATGCCTGCATGCGTGGAAGGAGCGGGGGGAGGCGGTTGAGCTTAAAGATGAAGCAAGCGGAGGGCCTACACGCGCTAGCGCGCTTTCCGTTTTCTCGCTTGGTGCTTGGAATAGACACTCATTTGGCAATGTTCAACATAAGATCAAACAGTGTCAGACCAAGATTGATGAGCTGAGTAGAAAGGGTATTTCGGGCGAATTGGAGAATGAAGAAAGGAACCTGATGCGAGATTGGAACGAGTTGTTGGAGAGAGAAGAAACCCTTTGGAGGCAGAGATCAAGGGTCCTCTGGCTCAAAGACGTGGACCGCAACACCAAGTTTTTTCACGCCAGAGCGTTTAGTAGGAGGAGGAAAAATCAGATCTCGGGTCTGAGAGATGAATATGGCTGTTGGAGGGCCGAGGTCAAACCCGGCTCTTCGCATCGAGTAGCGAGATCGATAGAAGTCCTAGAAGCTATTGAACCGGTTGTTTCTCAAGCTGATAATGAGGTGCTGTTGATGCCATTTCAGAAAGATGAGATTAGGTTAGGGACGCAGTCTTTCAAATGAATCCGGACAAAGCGCCTGGCCCGGATGGGCCGGCTTTCTATCAGAAATCTTGGCACTTGATCGGGAAGGAGCGCGGCTTGCTTGAAGTTTTTAAAGATGGTAGACTTCCGGCTGAGCTCAATCGGACGCATATTGTTTGAATTCCCAAATGTGAGTCCCCTGCCTCCTGACTTCCGCCCAATTAGTTGTTGTAATGTTCTGTTTAAGATCATAACAAAGGTGTTAGCAATTCGCTTTCAAATGAAATTGGAGAATATGTTATCTGATGCTCAAGGGGCCTTTATCCCTGGTAGACTCATAACGGATAATATGTTCGCTGCATTAAGAATGTTGCATTCTCTTAAGAACAAAAAGAGAGAAAGAAAAGGATTTCAAGCGCTCGATATGGCCAAGGCTTATGATAGAGTTGAATAGCTCTATCTTCTTGGGGTTATGCGCAGGATGGGCTTAATCAAGGAGTGTGTTACGACTGTTAGTTATTCTATTCTTTTTGAAGGTCTGGAGGTAGGTCCTATTTTTCCTCAAAGAGGCCTGCGCCAAGCGTTATCGCCATATTTGTTTATTATTTGTGCGGAAGGTTTCCACGCATTACTGAGGAAAGCTGAGAGGGAGGGTCTCATTCATGGTGTTAAGGTGTTATGAGCCTCAGTTTCACACCTATTTTTTGCTGATGACAGTTTACTGTTCTAAAGAGCTAATTTGGAAGAAGGCAGGACATTAAAGAGAATTCTTGAAGTCTATGGTAATGGGACAACAAATTCCTTTTTCCAAATCTGCTATCTTCTTCAGTGGAAACGTTGACTGTAGCACGAAAAACCATATGTTGGAGCTACTAGGAATTCATACGGAACAAGCTACGAAGTACCTTGGACTTCCTTCTAATGTGGAAAGGTCTAAAAAGGAGGTTTTCCAATTTGTTAAAGAAAGGGTGCAAAAGAGAATTTTGGGTTGGAAAGAGAGCCTACTGTCGAGAGCAGGAAAAGACTCTCTTCAATTCCATCCGCTACTCTCTTTTACCAGTTTCGCCACTCCTTATACAGTCGAGCAGTCGAACTGAGTATGAAACGACTTCCTTGATCCTTTCTGTGGATCCATCTCTTCTTTCCTCTTCACCAGCCTTTTGACTTTGATATCAGATCGTATGGGTAGCACATGGGATCATCGGTGGGAGGACAGTGAACAGAAGTGAGGCACCCAGCCCCCGTCTTTAGTTGATAATCAAGAGAGGAGCCCTGGAGTCATTGTGAATCCGTTGTCTCGGAAAGAGAAGCAAGCGAGGTAGGATTCAAGATATAGCTAAGGCTATGCCTTAAAGGAGTTTTCTTGCTTGCCAGTTGTTTAATTGCTTGCCTGCGCGAATAGAGCCTTAGTACGGTATTCCCATTGATTCCTGGAAGTGAAGAGAGTTTACTAGAGCAGAGAGAGAGGGAGCTCTTTCTCAGTATCTTCTTGTATCGGCTAGACCTGAAAGTTCTTGTTTTAGACTAGGCAAGGACAAAGAAGTAGAATTCGAAATCAGCAGCATCAGCTGTATCAGATCTTTTCGTTGACGCGGGTTCTTCTATATTTTTGCACTGGTGGACCTAGGAGTTGAAAAAAGAGAGTGAGGCCAGAGCCCCATAGTGAAGTTGGATTGATTGCCCTAAGGCAGTAGTCTTCTTCCTTTCACGGGGAAGAGATAAGAAGAAAGTAGATCGATGAACTTCCAGTGTTGTTGATACGTATACCGCCCACGCCAACTAGTGATGTGAACCCTATCTAGGTCATAAACCCAATCCCCCCTCCCCTGGCCTTATCGTATCGATAGCAGCTCCCATTGGGAAGAGAAATAGAAGAAATCCTAGGCCTGTCCATGGTTGACCCATGGCATTGCCATCAAGTATCTATGACCCCTGGCATTCACTTTACTCAGAAGATCGCTTCAAGCAAAAAGAAGTGAGCTCTCAAGTCATGGGAGGCTCGCTACAGTGAATAAAGCGACGTAAGCGGGAGTCGATCCACAGGGAGAAGAGGTTAAGTAGGCGAAGGCAGGCTAGACTGGCTAAGGTCTTAAGGCAGTAGAGGGATATTGGTGAGTATATAGACTTTTGATGGTACTCACTTTCCCTTTGATTGCTGTCTTTTCGTTTTTTTTGAAAGAAGAGGTCGAGATCAGTATCTGAGGCTGGGACCTTAGTTTTGAAGCGGAATCAAGCTTTCAAAGACTTCGGACCCGGATCAGCTCTCGATTCACTATCGGACCCGGCCCGTCTTCTACTTCTAGTTGAGTTGAAGTGAGGCTCCCTTGGTTGGACGATCAGTGGTAGCTGCTATAAGCAGCTCATGTCTCGTACTACGAATCAAAAAGTCGCAATAATAGAGATCTCTTTCCTCACCGAGTTTGCCGGCCTGGGATGCGGATTCGAACCGCGTGGTTTATCGGCTGATCGATCTACCATTTGATCCCGCGGGGAAAAAAAAGAGCAGGCGCACCCCGCTTTTGCGAAATTTCAATTAGAACTCGACTATGACCGGTAAAACAGGATTTCTTGCATAATTTAGGTAAATCAAAATGAAGATTGCAGGGTCTTTAGACACTTTACCGGCGGGGGAGGCGTAAGGAGGTTAAGTACTTCGTTTTGAACGACCACATTCGACGCGTCGACACTCGTAAACGAAACGAGCGTTCAAACAGACCAACTCCCCAGGGCCACGCATAGAGATCAGTGATAGACATAACCTGGCACTACCAGTCGAATCAAAAAAACACTTCCAGCCAGCAACCACTCACCACTCGGGGGTAGGAGGAGGACTCAAAGTTCATATAAGAAAGGCATGGGACAACCTTCTCTCTTAAGCCTTATCTCTCACCGGATTCGCTTTGTAGTCTCGTTCCAGCAGCTCGGAGCTCCGGGGAGCCGGGAAGGCATGCTTTAACTTGAACAACTAGCGAGAGCGGGGAAGCTGCCGTGAAGTTCGTGTAATTACCCCCTTTTCTCTTTATACGCGAACTAAGTCAGTTCAGTTAGAACGGGTTGCCCGCTCAAATATCGTAGGGCTCCACCCTTTCTTGGAATGGTATAGGCCGCCCACATCTTCATTTTGAGAATATGGCAAAGCTATGCGACCCCCATTTCTTCAGCTAGTATGGCGCAGCGGGTCGGACTACGCAAGTCTTTCCGCTGGGAGCTCACGAGCGATCCCATCCTACCTACTTACTTATCGAATGAAACCCGGAAAAGGGAACGACGGAGCTGCGGGGGAAGTTTCCTGGGCAACGCCGCATAGAGATCATCGCTTTCCGTCCGCGGTTTTTTAGTAGCGAGCGAATGCGATAGTAGTTATGGAGGGAATTTGAGATATGAGCCGCATCCTCTCTCATTCAATTCCACTTGGAATAGGTCAGCCCTCTATTAGATACGATTCCTTATAAAAAGGAAGGGCCGGGGATATACTATGATCAAGGCTCCTCAGCACGACTTTCCCCCCTTCCTCTGGACGAGAACCCCTTTCCCCCCCGCATACCAACCTCCATCGCTATAGCTCCTTCGGACCCGCACTAATGCCTTATTGTGCTGTGCACTCGTCGCGTTCTATACCTAGTTAGCAAAGAAAAAAAGGATCCGTGTTGGCATGACGTCGCTCTAGGTTGGAATCGACAATTGCCGGTGCGGGCCAGCATGCAAAATGATCCAAATTGGATTGCGAAGATTGTGTCTAATGCGCTGTCCATTGTCCTATTGCTAGCGCTTATGAACTCTTCAAGCGCGGAAATCTCGTAAATGATCAGCTTAGGTGTGCCCTTTAAGGTAACAAGGTTCCCAAGAAGGGTCAGAGAAGCGCACCCCGAAAGCATCCCTCTCTCCCCTCATCTACATGTGATTCCAGCGGAAAACTCTTGTTTCCAGTTCGGTCTGGGACTGATTTGCTAATGCCTTTCTTGCTTGGACTCAGTCTCCGTTTAGGAAGAGGAAAGAAGCCATGTGCAGTCAAAAAAGAGAGGTCATAACAAGGCCTCGCTTTTCGGAGCTGGGAGCAGCTCACACTATCCAACTTTCTTGCTACGCCATGAACAAAGAGTTCTTCACTCACTTTGAACCTCTTTCCTTTTCCTTTCCCAAGGAGTGAAACGGAAGAAAAGATAGAGGCTATTTATTACTGGCTCGATAGAGTATGGAAGGAAACTACTTAATAGAGTAAGGCCAACTACTCAAATGATAGTGATCGCTTTTCTGATCACACCCAGGTGGTAGCGACTCTTGTTTAGCATGCCAACATGAATGGCTTCTTCTTTATCTTTTGATCTTCAAAAAAAAGCCCATTCTTCGAGCTCTCACTCATAGATTCTGACTTACCTTGAGAGATTGACCATTTTTTTAGATAGCGTGGAATATCCTTTCTTGGTTGAAAGTGGCCTATCGCTCATGATAACCGTTGCCCTATTCGTTAAGGTCTCAGAGAGAGTCTGATTCTACTCTAGGTCCCTCCCGCATCTTGTAGATCCTAGTAGTTTTGATATATAATTGATGAAGACTCGACGTGCGTGTCCGACTCACCACGTCTAGGATTTGCTGCTTCCAGGTATGAAATGTCTGGTTTGCTAGAACCAGGATGGACTCAAGTTCAAGTTCAGCTCTAACGATAGTCCGCGAGTGAAATACTTGGAACGAGAGGAACGTAGTAACTCGACTTGAAAGGACGAGCGGAAGCGGAATACAATACCTGCTGCGAGAGAAAGAAGGAGTGAAGAGGAAGGGTCAGGAATGAGACTGAGAAGGCTAGAGTGTAATACCTATTTCGAGTAGGAGAGAGGGGTGACAGGGTAAAGATGGAGTAAGGGGCGAAGTCGCTCTCTTTCCGTACCCTCGCCTACTAATTCACCGACGTTATCGATTTCTTAATTCTTAGTGGGAACTCATTATGTGAGAGAGGTGCTTCCTTTATGAAAGACCTTCCCTTCCTTCCACAACCGATGTATTCAATACCCATTTTTCTCATTATTTGAAGAACCTTTTCTATTTCTTTTTATATTCGATATTCCTAATTGCTGTGGTACGGAACTACAATAAAAGGGCCGGAAAGCGCTGACAGTGAAGAAAAAGATCACTACCAATGTCCATTGTTGATAGGTGAATAGGATCCAATCCGGATCAAACCCCTTATCTTGCCTTCGTCGAAACCTGGTCCTATCTTTCCTGAACTAACGTCCAGCCTTTCCGGACATCCCAATCCCATAATCTCGCTCTTTCATCAACCTATAGGTGCCCTGTATAAGATTAAGGCCGGCCCGACCAAAAAAAAACACACACGACCTTGTATCGGGTGATTATGGTGTGGTCATCGACCCCCGTTGGCTTTGCTGCAGCAGCACTCAAAGTGTAAGGGATCCCCCATTCAGAAAGGATAGGCTTCCCATCAAGGAGGTGCTTTCGCCTATTACCAGGGATTCAATAGTCTGGTTTGATAGAACCAGGGGCAGGTGCACGAACGACAACTCCACATCTGATATCGGCCTCCACTGCACACTCGTTGACATAAAGCTACGTCGGTCGCTAGCTAGGCAAGCTCTACACGTGCCCTGACGCTAACTAACGCTACGTGCTACATATAGCTGAGTAAACTCCTGATCTGATAGTAGAGCATGTAAACATCAACCTACAGATTACGCAATAGCGCGAGCCCCTAGAAGCCTCTGGTGGAACCGCCTGATTGGGCAACACTTCCCGATTCCAGAAGGCCTAAGCCGAGTATGGTTTTTCAAAAACGGGATGAGGCCGTGGCTGAGACACTTTCTCCATAGCCGCAGAGCTTGACAGATAGTTCGTACGATAAAGAGGCTAAACGTACTATATGAGCTATCCGACCATTGGTGACGATCTCTTATATCGGATTCTCGAAACTTTCCTAGATGAGCAAATCGATCTGACGAGTGGATGACATCATAAGTAAGATAGGATCATCCCTATATGATTTGGATGCTAGTTGACGAGCTTTACGAATCCGAGCGATGGTATTGTAAAAAACGCTTCCTAACAACGTAAGGAATAGCGCGACGGAATTCCTATAGTCTCCAATCCAAGGTACTTGCTTACTCTTTATAGTATGGGGCGTATTACTATAAAAAGGAAGGGCCATTTTGCTTTGCTTACTCTTTCTACTTTATAGTAGGGGGCAACCTTTTGAACAAGCTTCCAGCAGCTAAGCAGCTAATAGGAGAACCTTTCATATGAATCTCTGTCACTTAAAAAAAAGGCTTAGGCCTGAAAAAAAGAGAATCGAATCAATGGCTGCAGATCGTGCCTTTATTGCAGCTCCAATTCCCATTCCTCGAACATAAGATCCGGCACCTTCCTCTCCAACAAAAAGAGCCATTCGCGGTACTCAATTTTGGCTTGCCCGAGCAGCCTTTCTTGCTCGGTCTTTTTCCACATCCGCTTCCTCCATATTCATTGCACTCACTGAACAAAAAGAATATTCAACCAACTATGATCCCATCTCAGTTGGCCCTTGCTTGACTACCTGGGAGTCGATAAAAAAAAGAACTGAATCCGGTCTGGAATCGATCCCCTTCGAGGTGGAAAAGAGCCCTCCCACTTTGGTCACATAGGGGCAGATATCTTGCTAAGTTGCCAGTTCTATCCAATTCGTTCTCATCCACCTCAGTCACTGAAGACCTTGCCAAGCTTGTTCTCAGAGCAGGATTGGATGCTTTATTAAAGAAATTCAGAGTTCTTAGCCACTCTCCTGTCTTTTTTCAGACTAGTGAAAGAATTTCTCGCCTGTCGCCCGGTGAGGGTGGGACCTGATATCTTAGCTGCTGCTTCCTATGCACCTTCATTTGCTAATAGCAAACAAGTAAACCCCTGCGCCTTTCGCTGAGCCGTTTTTTCCGACATTTGCTACATACTTTTTGACTTCTGCCAGACTTCACTAAAGCTACCTGACTTCCGAGTCGCCAAACAGAAACTATAGTCCCACTAGCTTAAATCAGTTCTGCTGAAACAAAGATCTTTTTCCCGGCTAAGCGTAAATAGAGTTCAGAGTCGACAACTTCGGCCTTTTCCTATTGCCCTTCCGACAACAGCTGAAATAGCTACGGTTATGGATTCCGATTCGACTCTATATACGCTTCTCTTCCGATTTTTTCACCATAGCTAATGGCCTCTTCCCTTCTACCGCTCCGTGGGTTTTCTTTTCCTTCGCGTAAACTATTTAGCTCGTACACTCTCTAAGCTCCTCTCCATAGCACGATAGGGATAGGTAGTTCACACCCGCGCCAAGCAAATTAGGGCATATCCAACAGTCAGGTCATCTCCTCGTATGCCAGTCCCGAGTTATTCTATAGCTTTGCCAGTTCGAGTTCTAGTTGCCAGCTTTCGGTCTTTAGGCGAATCTACTGTTGAAAGCAAGCTCTTCAATATCTGATCTTCCCCAACCCAACCTCTCCTGTTGAAGCCAGTGAAGGTGACAGCATCCCGGATTCTAGAGCAAGCAAGTGTCAAACAAAAAAGCCAGGGAAGGAAAGATTTCTAGGATTTATAGGAAAGGAAGATATGAACGGAAGTGCAAGGCTCGACTTCAAATAAGAAGTGGGTTAGCCATCTTGTAGTGCTTCTTGCTTCCACTTCAAATACTCTCAACGTGAATTTTCTCAAGGAAGGGAAGTGAGAACAAGAAGCCAAGCCCCTCGAAGAAGCCTCTCGTGATCAAATATCAGCAGGCGACTCCTGGAACGCTCCTCATAGAGAATCCGTAGCCTGCTGAACCTTCAACCAAGAGAACAGAGCTGAGCTTGAACCAATAAAGTATATTCCAGATAGATAAGAGACCTTTTGCTCTCCAATCAAAATCCAACAATCTTCATTGGATTTGCCCCGATCACCTGGATCATTTTCCACCCACCAGCACCGACTCACTCAGGGGCTATTTCACTCTGCCACAGGTCGAAAAAGGGCTTTTGACTCCATGAAGGAAGACACGGGAGCCCTCACTCCGAAACTCTGCCTTCTTCAAATTGCAACCAAGGAGCGGTAGAACACCAGTTCTGACCCGTGACTATACAATAGGAGTCACCTGTCTAGGTATCGCTGCTTGACCTCACCCCAGGGGCACAACCTGCGACTCTCCATAGCCAATTGCAAACCTGTCAGGAACTTTTCACCAAGGAGCCAGGGGTACTCATTTTCTATGGGATGGTTGCTCATGCTTTTTCAGGGTTTTCAACCTGGTAGAGGCCTAGGACGACAGCAAGATGCAATGATGAGCCAAGACTTGTCAGACCCCATAGCAGAAAAAAGGGCCTAGGGTGAAAGGGCACCCAGGCCAATACAACTCCGAATAAAGACCGGACTCTGCCCGACCACTTTATACCAAGTGGGATCATAGAGATCTGCATGATTGAAACCCAACATTAGATCCCATAGAGTCCCATCCCATTGGACTTTTTGTCGAGGGCGCCTCTCAGTCTCTTTATACTTAATCTTGGGCTGGGGACAGGCTAATCATTGACGAACCTTCGCCCACGTCTGTCTCCGAGTCAACTCGCAAACGGCGTAGGAGGCTTTCTCAAACCTCCTCTGTTTTCCTCCAAACCGGAGGGTCACAGGGGGATGTCCCAAGCTCTTGAAAGATATGAACAACGGACCGGAGCTATGGTGGAAGAAAAAGTGGACATCAACGGGAAGTGAACCTAGAATCGTTCAAAGAAGCGCGTCATTCACACCAGTAGAACTATATAGAATTCATTTCTAAAGACATACATCGACATTTTCGCCTAGTCCTATAGCGACATGCCATGATTGGACCCTGCGCTGGTTGAGCATCGTTTGATCCTCTTAGAAGGAGTCAAGTCCGTGATACAAAAGCTACAAAAACTCCATCCGCAACTTGAATGAAAAGTCAAGTAAAAAAAGAAAGAGACTAACTAATCGGTGCAAACTTCATCAGAACAGTCTCTGATTCAGACTGGATTTCGAACATAGTCCCCGTTCAACATATAAACCTATATCTTTGTCAACCACCTATAAAAAGGAAAAAGAATATTAGTCAAGGGGTTCTGTACGGAGAGAAAAAAAAAGAAAATGAGCTAATGGGAATATTGAAAGTTCATTTTTTTAGACAACTATGCTGACTATTCAACTATCTGTTGTTTGCCCTCGCGGGGATACCTGCGCGGGAGAGGATACCTCTCATCTTTTTTGATTCCTATCATCATGCATTTTTGGATTGGCAAAAGTGCCATCCTCTTCTTTTGGAAGAGAGGAGGGACTCATATATGCCGACATAACAGAGGCGCCGCCCTTCCATATGGATCCTCGTGGATGTGGAAATCACACGTGTGTTAACCTCCAACTGTTCAGGAGGGGTCCCTTTTCTACCCGACGGGTGGTAAAGATGGGGGGACATCTCAAATTGGGTAAATGGCGACTCACATGACCCCGATTTTCTATTTGAAATAGTATAGACAATATGAAGAGGAATGGGGTCGATAGCAAATGGTTCAAAGAAGCGGTACGATTCCTAACCGATTTTTTGAACTGACTCAATTCCTCTCTTCCCCTTTTTAGCCAACACCATCAACCTTGGGCAAAGCCAAAAATATGATGAATAGAAGGAGATCAGAAAGATACGCGGACGACTTGACCATAAGGTCGGATGTTTCCGTGAGCAGTAAGCAGCGGATCTCCCCTTTTTTGGGGGAAAGCTGGTGGCCCTTTTTGCGTGTTAATTCTTTCGACGGGGCGGCCTGATTCGTTCGGTAGATCCGGTCGAGGTGGTTTTCGTTTACCAGCGCGTAGGTGGTCTAAGTTCCTATGACCGAGTCTTTCTGGCCCCTGTGAACATATTTTCTTAATGTATTAAAGAGGGCCTCTCTAACCGGTGAAAAGTGGTAGGTGTCCACTAACGGCTATTCCTGGCTCGGCTCCGATAACGCAATTCCGGGAGGAGTCGGTAGTTGGGCACTGGATCCCTTCGGACCTGGAGAACGTGTGACGCAGGGTCGGGGTTTGGTGAACCAACAGGTCGCTCCTCTAGTTGAAGTATCGGGCCCCTTTTTCGTTGCCTAGGTTACACCTTCGGAATACCCCAGACGGGGATTTCGCTCTACTCCCCCCAATCTTCACTTTACGCCACGCCGACTCTCCGTCGTGGAATTAGACCAAGGGGAATCCCCATAGGACCCCGTCTCCCGTATCTTATCTTTCGCACGTAGGAGATCGAGACACAGCCTCAGGGCTATGGGGAAAGTAGATCGATTGCCCTAGATAGACAAACAACTACATAGAGGGTCTCTACAAGTCTATAAATAAGTTTCCAAAAATTGATCGGTAGTAGTCCGGTCGCACCCGAACAATAATATTCCAGAGGGAAATGCACCTAAGATCAAATATTTCGAGCCGGCTTCCGTGGAAAATTCAGACTTTCTTTTTGATGCTGCGATCACATAAAAACATAAACTTTGAGGCTCAATAGCTAAATACATGGCAATTGAATCATGAGCCGGGATCATTAAGAGCATACTGCGAGTAGGAAGTTTAATTAATACAATTGATTCAGAAGCATCAAACCTCTCTTGTTCGAAAGAATTGAAACACATCGAAATGGTACCAGCCGTACTTAATAATGGAAGGATTTGGCAGAAATATGTAAAATTGTCCCTCCTAAAAAGATTATTCCGGAATAAATGGGCTATAGTTAGGAGAGGTGCGCCAGCGGCGAGCAGAAGCAAGGTTATTAGATACCGAAGGAAAGCCCGGCCAGAACCACACGTGCAAGTTTCCCTGCATGTGGCTCGTCCGTGATAACTTCTTCGGATTTGCGTGAACTAGCGGACCGATCACTAAGTGGGATGCTCCCTCCTGCATGAGCGAACCTTTTCAGAACTGGTTAGGAATGGGCGCCATTATCCCAGCCCGGATCCAGCCAGGTTCTATTGATCATGTCCCCTTCCCAACAGTTTGACCTTGTCTTGGGGCGTCTTTGGCTTTACTCGATCAAGCCCGTCGGAAAAATCCAAGTCTTTCTCTTCCCGTCCCGGGTCATAGTGAGGCGGAGGTGCGTCCACAGAAGAGGAAATCGCAATGCATCTTGCTCAGCAGGCGTAGCTTGGAGTGGGAGTGTTGCGGGGGTAAGGTAAGGAAAGTGGCCTAAGAGAGGAAGCCAAACCAACCAGGGCCTATTGAGCGCAGCTAAGCTAATATGCGCCGGAGAAAGCTTACTACGGTCTATTCGGTCCGGAGCATTAGCATTGATTCCCCATAACGAATAGGCTAACTCTATCTCTCAATTGCCTATCCTGTGCTCGAGAAGGTCCCCCAGTTCCTCGGCTGCACCTCGAGGTGCATTTAGTTGTATAACTTTATACTCGGGATATTCCCCACTCCATGGCACCTTTCGCTCATCCATTCAGCCCGCCCCGCCCGTCTAGACGCGGCGCCCTTTCGCATTATCATCTACCGCCCTTTCTTTCCTCCCGTCCCTTCACGCATGAAGATCGTCGTATGTATGTTCGACTTCGGTTGCCGGTGCAATAGAATAGGTAGGAGTACATTATGGCAGGATCAGTCACCTGGGCAAACCAACCCTCCTCCAAGAAGAATTGTGCTATGCCCCCCCGATATCCCTATAGAGCGAAAGAGCTGCCTGGTGATCCCTAGGTTGCAGCACGTCCGGTCGTTAACTCCTCGCGCCGCTGCCGCCGTTTCTAGGACCGACCGACGCCTCACCTGCACAGGTACCTACGTAGCTCCGTGTCGGTCGCACATTCAACATAGCGTTCGGACTCATGTGCCTTCCAGAACCAGGGGAGTTCCCTTGCTCCTGCTGCGTACGATTAGCCAGCCTTGCGGCGGCAAAAGGATTAGGACGTCCCCCCATGCTAAGGTTCCCTGCGGTCCGGCCGCATTAGGTTAGGGAGCTGGGCGAGAATAGCTCCTCCGCATCCCAAGCGCGCTGCCCTCCTAGGCGCGCAACACTAAGTAATCCAAGCCAACCCACATTACTGACTAACGGTGGATAATCATCTTTCTTAGAGGTACTAAATACAACTCCATGAATGAGCAAAATGAAGGTTGCGTTAATGATAAAGATCTCTGGGGAAACCGCTAAAAAAAGATTGAACATGTGGGAGGGAGGAGAGATAACGAATTCTGCTTTCATTTCCCCCGTCTTAAAAATCACAGAGTGACTTACGGAATGTCAAATCTTTCTCGACGCCGGCCAGGCCTAACATCAAATTGAAGGGGCCCACCTCCATAAAGCGCGAACCAACATCCGTGATACGAAAACGAAAATCAGAAGTAGGACCAAACTGAGAGTTAACAGCATAGACAAGGATGGATTTCGCGCCACGGAATGAATCGAGGAACTTCGGACATTTCCAATACCGACAGCAGCTCCGGCTGAAGCAATTGTAGCAGCTCCGGCACCTATTCCAATTAATCCTGATCTCGATAGAATTCCCACATTATGTTGTATAAAGAATCCCTATGGGAAGGATTTTGGATATCAAAAAAGACCCCCGTTCCAAAACGTCCTTTGTAGGTCTTTAAGATGATCAATTAAAGCTTCTTGAAATTCCTCGGTTATCAAAAAATTGGATAGCACGTCATCGATTCTTTTTTGTTGAACATTGGCCTTATGGCCAATGTTTAATAGATATGTGAGTTCCTTTCGGATAATCGAAGGAAGGTCCGAACCAGAAGAAGAGGGGGCCGGCTGCTCATTAGAAGGGCCGGCATCATCATTATGCGGAATGGCTGCCCCCTCAGCAGGATAATGGAGTGGTGGGGCTTGCTCCGGAAGATGGGGGTGATCCATTCTCAGAATCTCGGGCCGCCACTCCGCTCCCGAAGCCTGTAGGCTCACTTGAACTTCCAAAAATGAAAATAAGGCCTCGGAAATGCAACAGAATTTCCCACCAAGGTGGATTTTGATGAATAATATCATCAGGTCGTTGTACAAAAAATTGTGGAAGGGCTGCGCACACCGTAACCATCACACGTATGAGCTGCGGGTCCAACATGAGTTTTAGGAATGCTAACATAAAAAACAAGAAATTCCTTTGTTTGAAAGTTGCCATGCAAGAGTAATGAAATTGATTTGACTGCTCCCGAGGATTTTCTTGGCCTTGGTTTTTCCAACGAAAGACATTAGGAACGGAATGTACCGGATTTTGAGCACGTAGAACCGAGACCCAGTAGAGTAATGCCATTCTATGGGGAGGACCCCGAACATAATAGAAAGAATATCTCCTATATATATAGGAGAACCACTCTCACTTCTGCACTCTGGTTCCCAAATTCGACTGTCTATCGAGATCCTTCCGCAGATCTTCGAAAGAACAAAAAAACACTTTTTTCTTACTCAACGACTCGAACCGAGTGAATTCCATCCCTTTTAAGTTCAGTCAAGATCGCGTGAAGTTGTTCCAAGTGTTCTTCCCCCGTAGAAGTCCTTGGGTTCTCGAGTGCCCTAGCCCCGTGTTCTAACCAAATCTCCCTGTGGATCAAGCTGGGCCATGTTTTTTAAGATGTCCACTTTGACTTCGAACAAGTCTTGAGCCTGAATAAAGGCCATCTGGTGGGCTTGGCTTGTTCGAAAGGAAGATCAGGCAAGTATTTTAGGAGGAGGCTTGGATAGATAGAACACTGTCCCCGCCTATTATCTCATCCGGGGGATAAGGATAGGGGACGACAGGGGGAGATGGCCCACTCTCCTAGATTTGCGGGAGGCACGGGCCGTGCCACTGGTTGATTTACGACGGATGTGCCTGTGGTTTCTGTCTCCGTTTCCGAAACAGAAGACGACCCTCCACGAGGACGAGCTTGCTGTGGCAGAACTTCTGTCTTCATTCATAAAAAGAAGTAGGGGTGCAGGGGCATCGGTAGTGAGGAGGGCCCTAAAAGCAAAAACAATGGCGAAGGACCCGAACATCCGATTTTCATCAAATAGAAAGAGACCCCCCGGAGACCGACTTTATAAAAGACCATGTGACTGAATCTCTCCCATCCTGCCTGCGTACAAAGAATCCATAGGCCTAATGATAGGAGAGCGACGCACAGAAAACGCATGTGAAAAATGGAATTCTATTCTCCAATTCTTTTTGTCCTTGCTCAAGACCCCCAGTGCGAAAGCAGTTGGTTCCGTAGTTTGAGAATTCTGCTAATCCCAAGTACTCCATCTCCATCATTGCATATAGAAATATAAAAAAGAAAGAGGAGAAGGCATGACCAGAAGAATTGTGTAAAATAAGTGAATTTATCTAGTTGAGGCATTCTTTTTTGAAAAAATCACCCTCCAGACAGACCTTTGATTTTGGATAGCTTTTTCATTTGCGGTAGACTTCACACCCACCCAATCTCGACATCAACTACATCAACAACCTGACGTGAACTGACTTTTGTGTTCGCATTAGACTGTTCTGACCGAGCTAATCATGATTTTTTCTGACTTATTCCACGCCGCTCCTGAACCCGAAAGCTTCCACGCTGAAAAAAACAGGTCAACGCGAAAGTCTAAGCCGAAGACGACAAAACCACTTCCGAAGGAAAAACAACAATTTCATTTACCTACGAGAAAAAGAGAGATGAGAAAGACAGAAAGGAATTGAGAGTGCACACTCATTCATAGGCGACGAACTATTCTTACAAATAGAGTGGAGTCGACCTTACGCTCTACGCTGCCTTGATCTACCCTTCGCGTAAAGGCCTCCCCAAGGTTGTTCTGCTCCACAAAAGAATGGATTAAGGCTCAGAAAGAGAGGGCTCAAAGTTTTGAATCCTTAAGAAGCCGCCTTCTCCGCCTCTATCTATTGCCCCTCATTTGCACGAGATGACGGGATGACTTGCTCTCGCTTACTCGTAAGGCATGAGTCCACTTGTTTGAAGCTCTCTTCCCGGGGCTATTCCTCGCTAAGAATAAGAAAAGAAGGAAGTCTCCTAGGAAGCCATTTATTTGAGAAAGTCCCACAGTCTCCTCTCCGCGTGAATCCCATTCTCTGCATCTTAAACGATTCCCTCCTCTATAGGCAGTCCCCTTTGATCATGGGTCCGGTTTCCCCATCGATGACAAATCATTTTCAGATAACCGTAGAAAGTCACCATAGCACTTACAGAGCCCGATCACATCTTGAAAATGACACGCCCAGAAGATAATCAACTTCCATTATGGATCTATGCCCTAAATGCGTTTTCATGCCATGCTTTCGTGGGCTATCGTTCTGGATTCCGCGTGAAATAGGGGATTGTAGTCTGTGTGTGATAGGCTCCCAGTTTGACTACCCAGAATAGCGAGGCTAATGAGAAGATTCTTTTTTGAGTCTAAGTAGATTGATTTCTTCCCTATTCCCTGCCCTAAGAGAATATAGGGTTACAGTTCCCTTCTAGGGATTTTTGGAGTTTGATAATGGATCTTTTATCCGATCCGATGATGTTTTCACCTCTGATGTGAATGATCTCCTTGTCAACTGATCTCCCTATTTTTTTTCTCCAGACACGGTTCAAGGCAAGTCACACTTTTTTTATAGTCCAGTTAAATAAAATAAGCCTTTCCCCAATAGCAGAAACAGGAGAATCTCCTGTTTTGTACAAAGTAGCTAGATTCTATTCTCATCCCCTGTTGCATAGCACGAAAGAATGGAGAATAGGGCTTAGTCAAAGGCAACTTGTGGAGAAGATTTTAGAGCAGCTTTGTACGAAGCTGTGGAAAAGTGGTACGATACTTAAAGCAAGCTTTTCCTAGCCGGTTGATAGGAAAATCCGTTTTCATTCAAGTGGATGTTGAAAATTGCATTTTGAGTGAGAAAATAGGAACTAGGGCAAAGAAAAGCAGAGGTTAGAAGGCTAGTTAGAAAGCCAGACCGGACTAGATAGTGCCTTTAGCTCATAGGATCATTCACCAGAGTAGGTAGGGGTGCCCCTTATTAAATGACAGTAGATACTTGGATTTTGCTTTTCGTTTGACTTTCAACTATGCAAATAAATAGGCGGGGCTTATCATTGCGTTAAACTTCCTTGAAAGGAAATAGGCTTCTTCGTACCGTACTCGAGCTTTGGATCAATTCCTTTGACCGGTCGTTTCGAGCTTCCAGTTCTTCTGGATTGCTGCCCAGGAGGGCACTCTGGAGCAACGTTTGAACGCGCTCGGCCTTGTCCACCCTTTCAGCGTTGTATCCCGCTCTTCCCTTGAGTAGACAACACAAACAAGGTAGCCATTCCCTCATGATGGAATGCCCCATACCATCCCAAGTCGTAAGCGACAACATGCCCAATCTGTCATAGCCAACTCGTTTGCTTCTACCAAGTCCACAGAGTCTTCAACCAAGACTCGTTGTTCACTTGCCAATTGCATCACCAACTGGTCAAGTGCTCAGCCTGTCAAGGTCTCTGCCATAAGTTTTTTTCCGAAAATGGCTTATCAAACTCAGGCAATTTCAGCACCGGCTCAATCACCATCGCCATCTTCAAACCGTCAAAAGCCTTTTGACAAGCTTCAGACTGGCCCCGATCCTTTTTCAGCGGATCTGTCAAAGCCTTGCCTCTTTCCTCCTGCCGAATCATCAGAGACATGGAATCACATTACTGTAATGAATGAAAAGGTTGGGTTGTCGAGTGATAGGGGTGATGAGTGGGGCTCCCAGACAGCGAGCAAAGAGCAGAGCGACAATGCAAGGAGGTAGGTGCCTAAATGTTGCTTGTTCCTTTCTAAGGCAGTAAGTGAAGGAAGCAAGAGCTGCGGAAGAAGATCAGTGCGAGGTAGAGCGGAGGAGAGTGCAGCAACGAAAGAAGGCAGGCAGCGAGAGATAGTACAGCGTAAGGGAGAGAGGGCTTTAGCATTGATGGGACCCAATGACGTCCATCCCCCAGGCTTCAAACGACCATGATGGCACGGTTGGATGCAATGGTTCTAGGGCCTGGTGGATGTAGTCACCATGAAACTGGCGGGCATAGTCGATGCAATCCTTGATCATGGAGGGCCAATAGTAACCAATCTCCGGATTCTGTCTTGAAATTGAGGTCCTTGGCTGATGAGCACAAAAAATTCCGTTATGGGTCTCTTGAATGACCTTCTCTGCATCTTGGTCCGACAGACACCGCAGGAGCACTCCATCGTAGGATTTCCGATACAATGTTTTCGTTTGAGGATCGTAATGGAGGAACACGTCTTCGGATACTTACCTTTTCGTTCGGGTCATTAGGTAGTATCCCGTATTGGATAAAGGATATCGGAAATCGTCGAATTCCCACTTCGTCAATCGTTATTCGAACCGAACGTCGATTGCATTCCGCAAGAGCTTCATAAGTGTCTAGCGGTGGTAGGATTCTCCTTTCTAAGACTGTGTGATATTTATGGCCGTCTGACGGGGAAGCTGCTAACCATGCGTCTGCATCGGCTCGGGCGTTCTTTCCCCTTGGCACATGTTCTATGTTGAAGTACGTGAACGCATGTGCCAAACTTTGATCCCTCCGGTGATAAGGTACAAGGTCGGGCTTTCTCACTTCATAGACATTGTTCATTTGGTTGACTTACAATAAGGGGGGAATCGCCCCTGACTTCGAGTCTTCGGATTGCCCCATAATCCGCGCTTGATACTCCGCAACGTTGTTGGAACACGGTTCGAGGAGAGCGAACGAATGCGGGAGAACCTTCTGGTGTGATGAAAATAATGCCGACACCAGAGGACTGTTCTTTTCATCTATTCATTCGGGAGGCACCGTCAAAGTACATTTCCCATGGGGCTAGGGCTAACATATGCCAACCCAGGGCGAAGGGAAGCAGGGGGCAGATTCTCTGTCTGGCACTGACTCTGATACCGATTCAGACATAGATAAGGGATGGATAACGGTTTCGAGGAAGAAGCCGACAAAGTCAACCGATGTCCCGTTTTCCCGGGCTATCTCGGAAGTTCCAAAAGCGGATCACTATTCCTCTGTTGCTCCAGCTCTCATTCATAAGAAAAGAAGAAAAAGGTTTCCAAGAAGAAGCCTAGAAAGACCACCCCTGCCCAACCACTCAAACAAACAGCCGGCAAGGTGATGACCTACGAGGAATACCTCCAATACATGGAAGAGTACTACAAATGGTTGGAGGAATTTGAAGAATACGAGCAAGGGGAGCCGCATGAGGTTGTCCTGGATGATTTTATGCCAAAAGGCTGGAGGCAGAAAGAACCATGTTCGGTCAATCAAGAAGAAGAGGAACTTTTCTGGGAACAGCCTGTTCAGGTAGCTCCATGCCGGGTAGTTTCAGTTTACCCTCGACAATCTGTGGCAAGAACGCTTTTGCGCAGTCCCTCTGGTTCCCCAAGTGACACCTTTTTGTTGAACCGGGACCTCCACCTCCAGTATGGAGCCTGCCACATTACCACCTATGAAGGAGCGTCCTCAGAATTAGACACGGCAGCACATGAGTTGGGTGATAGCGATGACGAACCCCTCTTGTTTGCTAATGAAGCTGCAATGTTGATAGAGGAACCTAATCAACATGGTAAGATCCCCGACCAGCTTTCTAAACCTGTGAAACTGGAGGTTGATGAAATGAAGCTACGAGATGGGCCCGAGCCGCATCAGAAGAAAGAGAAAGGGAAAGCTATATAGGCTGCAAATGAGCAGCCCCTGTTACCGTTGCCTAAGCCAAAGGAACCTCCATCAAGCTTGCCAAAGGAGCCGATTTTAGTCGAAACTAATGTTGTCTCTCATTGTTGACGGATCCCGGCTCTCCTCAGTGTGTATGACGCTTTAATGCTCTCCAAGGATATAAGGGAATCCCTCATCATTACAGAATCCTGAACTGTACGAGGCTCATGCTGCGGAGATCCACGTTGTGGGACGAGCCGCTTATGAAGTGGATACCATTTCCTTTGAAGAAGATTCTTTCTTAAAGTACAAGAAGCAATGTGATACCCAGTAGGATAAAAGAGAGAGCTGGCAATTCCTTTATCGGGAGTTGAGGGGCGCACCTAAGGCCGACTGAGGGGGAGGCCGCCCGACCGATAGGGAGGTAGCAAGTGTTTGAGGGAGGAAAGGGCGGACGTCTAACCGCCCCCGACCGAGTCAATGTTTGAGGGAGGGGAGTGAGGTAGGACGACCCGAGCGAGTCAGAGGTGAAGGTGTCTGAGGTCAGGTCCGATCCCTGACCGAGTCGGTGTTTGAGGGAGGGGAGTGAGGCTAGGACGACCCGACCGAGTCAGGGGAGTAGGTGTCTGAGGTCGGGTTGGATCCCCGAGCGACTCAATAGCTGACTTGTGTTTGAGGACTGATATGACCGGGTTGAACAGTCCATCTCTTCCTTGGCCAGAACCAACAGCTATCATTCTTTAGTCAGAATTCCAGCCCTCCTCGATGGGGAACTTCCAGCTCTACCTTTTGACTGGACGTAGGGTAGCTCTGACTGGATGTAGGGTCGCTCTGACAGGATAGGGTCGCATTCAATGTTCTTTAAGGTGGATCTCTCTTATTTCTATTTATTGGCTTAGGTTTCTTCTTCTTTGTCTTGGCTAACTTATTGTCTGTCTTACTTTGATCAGGATAAGGGTTATTAAGCTTAGTTGGTTCATCTTCTTTAGATAAAGGGTTTGTGTCATCAGTCAGAGTGGATGATTGTGTGAACTTCTCTTTTATAGTATTCAAAATCAATTTGAACTCTTTAATTACGGTTTTATTATGTTTCACATTATTCCGGAGTTCTTTTATGATGAGTTTTCCGGCATGATCTAGGGAGGATAAGTCTATGATATCAATAGGATCAGTATCCACCCAGATATTATCATCATATACTGGCTTCCTCTTATAACCCACCTTAATACCAAGTCTGACCGATGTTTCTTTCTGTAATATGTCCAGAGAGTGAAAATCAATTCGGAAGTTGGATGTAATCTTGACCTCTTCTTTATGAGATGGGTCAGATAGTCGTTTCAGAAACCATTCTGGTCCTCCTTAGCTGGTCCCTTGAACTTGATGACATCATTTCCATCTTTAGCAATATAGTAATAAGATTTAGGAGCTCAAAAGTCTCCTTTCACTATTTGGTCCTCTAGCTTAAACATCCCCAAGGTATTAGTAGAAAGAATATCATTTGGAAGTGGTTTACCAAGAATAACGGAGTCAGTGTCAGTGTAGTAGCAGTCCTCTCTTGAAATAAAGGGGTACATATAGATCCTAGCATTAGCAGTGATTGCAGCAGCAAGTTGAACAGCAGCGTTTTTCGGTGGGTCCCATTGATCTCCCCCACTTCCGGTATTGGTATGGTAGGCAACAATGAATTGGTTTTCACAAATCTCATCAGCATATATAAAATCCGTATTCATGAGTAAATCTATGTATTTCTTATTATCGCAGATAATGGTTTGAGTGCTTTTAGGATTAATACCAAATCTACCATATAGTGTATTCATCAGTATCTTGTATATAAATGACAAGCTTTCATTTCCAGTCTTCTTTGCCAACAACCTGTTATTATAGAGAGTGAGGACAAAGTCCTTGAATGGGCTTTCCTTCTTTTCAAAGAGGTAGCCAGAGATAGGGATCACTGTGTAGCCTAGTCTTCTTGCATACTTGAACTCTTCGCTATAGTAAACTCCAATAAACTCACCTGTTGGGAAGATTAATGTCTTAGTTTTATTGTCTCTATAGGGAAGAAAGGGTTTATTGATGGTCTTTGGACATATAACATATGCTTCAATAAATCCAAACAAATTCTCTAAATCCTGGCCTTCTAAATCACTCTCCCATTTTGGAACACCACCAGGCATAGGAAATTCTTTCATCACAAAGGGATAGAGAGAGTTGACATCGTAATAGTATAGGTCCTCACCATATGGCTTATATGCATCTGTATGACCACCGTAGTAGGCACGCCTTATAAAGCTGTCTTCATTCTTGTTTGGGATGTGGATTGGCCAATTTTGATCATCGTAGAATTTCATTCGAAAGATGTTTAGAGACAGTGAGGAAATGGTGATTTTGCTTTCTATGTCAATCTGGAACTGCATCCAATAATTCTCTTGAGCATTTTTCATTATACCTCCAAGAAGAAGTATGTCCTGTTTCATATAATCTATTAACCTTGTTTTCATTTCTGGTAGATTTTCCAGTGTAATTTCATCATATGGAATTGAGCCTTTCGTTCCTAGTTCCGGGCAAAGACTTTTCGCTAGGGAAGAGAGTTTACCTGGAAGTAGATTCAATGAGTCTCTGAAGCGGAATCAAATCTTCATACCAGAATATACTACAACCTCGTAAAGATGATTGTTCCTCTCGTTTGACTGTGTAGTTCTTGTGATGTAAGATTAGGTGCTTAAGCAAGAGAATTCCATCGAATCGAGAGAAGTTGTGGAAGTCAATAGTGAAAGGAGTTTGTTCTTGTTTCACAAGAGTATTTATCCAACTGACTAAATCATAAAGAACCTTAGCACTCCTTTCTTCAAACGAATCCATGATAATAGAGTCATCTTCACTGAAGTAGGTTTCAATCATAATATGAGTCTCATTGTCAAGAATTGAACCGGGACGAACCAGAAGGAGACCAGCAGCATAAGGTTTATGAATATTATTATGATATATGGTTTCGGTATCGGCAACAATGAAAGGTTTCATTTCAGTTCGAGATGGACTGTATGCTGTAATATGATTTGAATAATTAAGCTTACTATTTTGGATTTGTTTTGCTTTTCCTGGATCGGTATCACTCAATCCTGTATTAATGATAGCTGAAAGTGATATATAGATCTCATCTTTAGATGGTCTCCATCATCTTATTCTCACTCATATAGACTTTGATAGCTACTCGAATTATACTAGATCCGTTGTACTTTTCAATAGAACCTTTAATTTGAGTCAAGATATGAGAATAGACCACACTCCCTGGAATGAGATCATTATTATCCCCATAAGTTAAGGGAATAGCAAATCCTAGCGTAAATGAAATATCCGCTCCGTATGCGATCTTCATGGTTAAGCAAATAGTGAACTTAGCGTAACCAGATATGACAGGGTAAGCAAATTGGATGAAAAGATCCATTGTTGCAAGACTGAGAATTTCTGTATCATTTCTCATTGGGTAAGGCACAGTGAATTGATGTGAAGCTATTACAAATTTCTTAGATGTTGTATCTTGGAGTGTAGTTTGTCCTATCTTTTGATACATGCTATTTAAGTGATAATGATCCATACCAATTGTTGTGTCTGTTGAGTATCCTCTACTCTGATTGTGAATTCGACTATGTAATACTAGAGTCTTTAAATTGACTATCTTCATTTGACTTAATAGTGAAGACTGTGATTTTCCGTACTCAGACCTTTTCTGAGCTCTTTTATAGAATTTGCCCATTTTTCTACCCCAAGTCAACTTTTTGGATGATGTCATAAAACCATCGCTGACATGAAAACAATACTTCTCGTAAGATGTCAGTATACCCTCGATCCTGTCTTCCCAAGCTTTCATTTCCTTCTTGCTTAAGTTGTCTGGTATATTTTCCTTCAAATAATCATGAAGCTGATTAGTTGGGATAAGACTCTTTATATATAGTGAATTTCTATCCATTTTGTTAGATGTATTAATAACATTATGTAAGATGAAGTCGTTTATGATAGCAATTGGTGGGCCCATATTTTCAAAGGCAGAGGAATAACAGTAAGCAACATGTTGGCTATATTCAGGTATGGAAATCAAGTTATCGTGTACTGTGTACATAGGCGCTTTACATAATAGCAGATCTTGTAATACATTCATTGCAATTGAGGCATCCCTCTGATGGATAAAGTTAACGAAGGTGGCTATTTCTGTCTTCCTACGATTTCTTGTATTAGTAAACACTCTGAGAGTAACCTGACGCCTCTTCTTAAAAAGAGTCTCATAAACCCATATTTTGACGGGTTCCGTCTTCATATAATCCTGTACCGTGGTAAAGTCGCGAATACTATAGTAAACAGGGCGATTACAATAAGATGCTATCCAACCGATATTGCGTATCAAGCGGATCAGGCTTTCCATCCCCAGAAATTGAGCCTTCCAGAATGGAATTTCAAGCATACTTTAGCCACTTCGAAGCTTTCCTTAATAGTGATTAAGTGATAGAGATGCAGTCTGAGATCTCTGGCAGTTGTTAACATTGTTTTCCCATAGATCATGGGCATATAGATTTGTTTGACTATCTTACGTGTGAAGAGAGTTTTGAGAGTTTTGTATAGATTTTGCTCAAGTTCCGCTTTCATGAAGACCAATAGGTCATCAAGCAAATAAGAATAAACATCGTGGATTTGACCATCCGAAGATGTGATGAGATTCGTTTTCTTAGCCAGAGTTTCATTCAATAAAAAGTCACTCATTATTTGATATGCACTAGCAGATGCGTCTTTTGTAATAGGTGTCACCCGTTCCATACGTTTCCAGTTCTCAGAGGTTAAGTCAATGACATTTGCGATGAACTGAAAGGGGCGTTTAGCATCCCTAGCAAAGACCACAGTATTATATCTCATCTCATTGTAGTTTTCTTTAAACCAGGTGAATGAGTCATCGATTGTCTCAAAAGACTTGTAAAGAAAGGACAAGAAATGATATGATTGTACTTATTATCCATCTCCTTAGTTTGAGTGTTTTCATGAGATTTGCTATCAGCAAAGATAATCAGGCTTCGTGCGAGATCACGCTCGTGGAAATGTAATACACCACAGCGGTAGATTCGACCTCGGAAGTCCAGAAAGGCTGGCAAATCAAATTGATAGCCATTGTAGACCCTTGCAAGATTGATGAGAAAGTTTTCAAAATGAGCACGTTGAATATGACTGGTTAATATGGACAACAAATTCCCGAAAGTTATTAAGTTCTGAACTCTAGTGTCCTTGACATACAATTCTCTTAGCAAGTTGCTTGCTTCTTTGAAATGGATAGAAAACTTGGCATCAGAAGCCCTTCATCAACTAAGGAGTTATTATTCTTATCAATATAGTCCAACAATGAACTGTTGATTTCAAAAGGCTGACTCTGTAGTTTGTTCATTACATAACACAAATCCTCGTAATTCTCGGGAAGTTCAATATGAAAATGATTAATATCAGGGCTAGGCCGATACCGATCATATATTTCACTTGTTCCAGCATTTAGATAACCCCCAGATAGATCAGACAGTGTTCTAGGGTTTTTCTCAGGTGGGCATGCACTCTTCCAATCAATAGGAGGGAATACCATAGGAAGGTTGAGTTTGAGAGGTAGTAATGATATGTCGAAATTGCAGTAAACATAATTGCTCTTTTTTATGATATATTTACCATTCTTCTTCGTAATCAGAGTTGCATCCTCACAATCCAAGCTATTATACACTGTGATTAATCCCCTCGAAATCATGAAACTCATTAATCCATTACCGAATGGAAAGAAATGTGTTGATTTATAACGTTGACCTTTCTCAGAAATATTCTGATTTTGACTCACTTCTTTCTTATAGTCTTGAGAAACTTCTTCATCTTTCTCCATAGTATCAGACTGCTGAGATTTACAATGCTGCCTTCGAGATCTCAATAATAAGGCTTGCTGGCGGACACAGGACTCTAATCTATCTATCAATGTTGCTGCTTTTGTCATTAATTGCTTCTCAAGTGGGTGAAATACTAGCCCCATGACATGAACTATTAATGCCTCAAGCGTAAATTGACCGAACTCAGAAAGCAGTTTTCTATCTGTCAGAGAGAGTTCCGTTGTTTTTAAATAGTCCTTAGCACACAGATCATTTTCCCGTATTAAAGATCTAATGATTTTAGGATGACTCTTGTGAATGGTGTTTTCCTGAAAAGACATAGTCAAATCCTCCAGATGCATTTGTATGTTCCGTAATTCATCAGAATTGAAAGGTAGTTTCTTTTTCCCTTCTTCTAGTATTGTGAAAACTTGTTGGTAATATTTCTGAGTATTGGTTTTTATGTTTCGATCTACATTATCTTTGTCGATTCGTTGGTAAAAGGAATCAATAAACTCCATCAAGTACCAGAGTGATTCATTTTCACAAGTTCTGTTCGATAGTTTCAACCAAGATTGTTTGAAGTTGTTAATATATGATTTCTTGTTAATATAAGGTTTATTCGTACTCCATTTTCTTAATCTCCCATTATTGGATTTCATATTGAATTCAGACTTCGATTTCTTTATAGTTAAGACACCATTTTGATGGTGATTACTCATGTTTGAGTTTTTCATGATTTTGGTTTTGTTGTTTTTAGGCCTTGAGCCCGCTCATTGGACTTGTACCAGCTCCCCCTAAGCCACTATAGCTTGAGTTTGCCTTATTAATTGCAAGAAAATGCAAATTAATGAATCGATGCTATAAGGGTCTATTCCAGTTTCTGTCTTATGAGAAGATAGGTGGTTTTTGGTTGGTGAGGTACTTAAGACACAGTTGGCTTGCCTTGACTTGCCTTGCGTTGACTTGAGGAACCTTCTACCAGTTGGGAAGCTATACATCAAGGTTTTGGCTTGATGAGGATAACTAAGCTGACACGCCTGAGTTGGCTGCTGGCACAACAGGTTGGTGGCTTACCGCCCCGCTTGACACTGTTTTTATCCTACTGGGTATCACATTGCTTCTTGTACTTTAAGAAGATTCTTTCTTACTGGATTCCAATGAGCACAACCGCCCGTTGTACCTTGAAGGAATCCTTAACAGGAAGCCTGTAAAGCGTATTCTAGTCGATCCAGGTTCAGCGGCTCTTACCTTTACGAACCTGAGGAAGGTTGGACATCAACCTCGTGATCTTGAGGCTGCAAATTGGTTCATTCAGGGGTTTAATCAAAGGGGCCAAGAAGCGATGGGAACCATACGGAAATGAAGTTGGGAGATTGGTGAACTAGAGTGAAGTTTTACGTGATTGATGCCCGGGTCGACCTTGGATTCATCAGAATGGGGTAGTACCATCCACCCTCCATCAGTGCTCAAAATAGTTGGATCCAAATTCATACCATAAACGTCGGTTACACTCAACCGTTCAGTTACCAAGATGCGCACCATGCTGACGCCCGTTTTTATGAAGATGCTTGTTCTTCCACTAAGCCGGTTGCTGACCAGCCAGGCAGGGGGCAAATCAATTCTCGGCCCTTTAAGAAGATTCCTATCTATACCCCCACCTGATTATGAGCAGATCAATGAAGCTGCGTCGTCTGGAAGTCAGGTCTCTCGATCCTACATGCCACAACTCACTATACCGATACCATCGGTTCCCATACCCATCGGAGATGACACTGAAGACGAGGACGAAGATTTGATAATATTCCATCAAGTCCATCAGCAAGAAATTTGACCGGGTCGGTCGGCTCTGTAAAGGGTTTGTCAGCACACTGGGGGCAGTACTGGAGGAGTCGCAAATCCGATTTCCGGAGCCTCCGTTTCTTCCTTTCCCTTCAGAACGAATAAGGGCTAGAAACTCCAGAATTCCGATTGCTGGTTTTGGACAATCAAGACCTGAGGTTCAGGGTTCCCATTCGAGCCCACACATCGTATCTGAGTCAAATTCATTTTTGGCCTGTCGGTGCATCCCGCCTATCATAACGTCACTCCGGAAATATTCGATGAAATGATACGGCTTGAACCCGAAGGGATGAGAAAGCATAGGGAGAAGATGGGGGCCGAGATGGAAGCGTTAGTGCGTGAGATTGAAAACAGAAATGTAAAGGGCCTCCCAAGCTCGCTCGGTCCAGTTCTAAGTAAGGCTAGGTCCTTCAAACCCAGCTGATCATAGGTCCATTACCTACGGGGGAGACCCCACCCACACTTCTTCGATCCAATGCAGCCCAGCCGCCTAACCTAATTTGAGAGTCATGGCGTGGCTCAGTCTATGGAGATACAGAGGGGGTCCGAGGCCATGTATTTAAGTGGGGCATGGCTCTTTCTACTTTTCATGGTAGTAGTGTCTGCCCCTTCTCCTGTACTTGGCTTTTCACTCACTTGCAGTGAAACCTTTAGCCGAGCACTTTTCAAACAGGTTGCCTCACTTATGAAAAAGCACTTTCAAGGCTTCGCTTGCCTACTCTATTCGCGGATCCGCAGGGCAGAGCA